>JAXIVJ010004124.1:0-86421 GCA_036785665.1 Chirona hameri | reverse complement strand
ATATATATATATATATATATATATATATATATATATATATATATATATATATATATATATATATATATAAATATATATACTATAATACACCCAAAATTCCAACCTCCTTATACACACTTCCTCCAATCCACTTTCATACCTTCTTACCACACTTTCCTTAAACACCCTTCTTTCCAATCAATCCCCAACCCATTCTTTCCCCATTCTCACCTCCCCCTTACCCATCCATCTACCCCTCAATATCATAACTACCCAACTTCCTCCCTACCAACCCACCACCTCCACTCCTATACAACCCTATACACCACCCCCAACTACAAACATCAAACAACCTATACATCACCACAACAATTATCACACACACAATCCCATCCATCTAAACACTACCCATAAATCACCACCTCCTATCACTCAAAACCACAACTAATAATAATAATCTCTCCTCATGTACACACACACACACACACACACACACACACACACCACACACACACACACACACACACACACACACACACACACACACACACACACACACACACACACACACACACACACACACACACACACACACACACACAACACACACACACACACACACACACACACACACACACACACACACACACACACAACACACACACACACACACACACACAACACACACACACACACACACACACACACACACACACACACACACACACAACACACACACACACACACACACACACACACACACACACACACACACACACACAACACACACACACACACACACACACACACACACACACACACACACAACACACACACACACACACACACACACACACATACACACACACACACACACACACACACAACACACACACACACACACACACACAACACACACACACACACACACACACACACACACACACACACACACACACACACACACACACACACACACACACACACACACACACACACACACACACACACACACACACACAACACACACACACACACACACACACACACACACACACACACACACACACACACACACACACACACACACACACACACACACACACACACACACACACACACACAACACACACACAACACACACACACACACACACAACACACACACACACACACACACAACACACACACACACACACACACACACACACACACACACATACACACACACACACACACACACACACACACACACACACACACACACACACACAACACACACACACACACACACACACACACACACACACACACACACACACACACACACACACACACACACACACACACCACACACACACACACACACACACACACACACACACACACACACACACACACACACACACACACACACACACACACACACACACACACACACACACACACACACACACACACACACACACACACACACACACACACACACACACACACACACACACACACACACACACACACACACACACACACACACACACACACACACACACACACACACAACACACACACACACACACACACACACACACACACACACACACACACACACACACACACACACACACACACACACATTGAGAAGGGTGAAGTAAAACATATCCGTGAAATACTGAAACTACGACAAAAACTTACTAAATCAAGTTTGTTCCTTCCCTTATAAACATTTGCATGCTACATCTACATGGTTTCGATTAATGGAATCATATAAATTGCTTTATAAATCCTAATGCGACTATATAAAGTAGATAAGACAATGACGGAGTTGGTTCACATGATCCCATTCGGTTAATTTACGCTTGTTTTACTATCCTCAGACGAAACAAACGTCTTCTACACTGGCAGATGGTTGTCCAAACTGATATTGACTATCGCCAGACTAAACAAACTTATTCTACACGGTCAGATGGTTGAGCGAACTGATATAAGTGTGTATGTATCGGTTCATGGGTTTTCGAATGACGAATCCCCTTTTTTTACACCGTACGGTGTTGTTAAAGTAACATTCCTAGGTTGTTTGTAGGTGCAACGGCAGCCATTTTGCGGGCGGAACGCGTCTCATCCAGTCTATCGCTGGCGTGATGCGCGGGCGGGGGTGGTCAGCGAGTTCTAAGCGTTTATCTACCGTCTTCCTATTGGGCCTTGGTGGTCAGTCCTGCAGGCGTGTGTGCCGAATATACCGCCCTAGTTAATCCACCATGTGATTTCTGTGGATACATCAACCTACCTGAAGCCCTCAACTTGAAATGTGTTCTCCACATTTGCACTGGCGCCCAAGTGTAAGTGTAAATCATTGAAGACATGTCATGCAACGAACTGCAAAATAGGAGAGCGAACGTAGGAAAGAAAGTGACTGTATGTGGAGCAGTGTTCGAATGTGGACCGGCAGTTATGATTGAACATCCCGTGCACTACTTCGATGAGATCATCATTGTGAGCATAAACGGTGATAGTATACACTACACGGTGTGTTGATTTCACTGAAATCAACGTTTTGCAGGCATATAAGTGACCAAGAATATATATTGCATGCAATGTCTGTCTGTAAGATGAGCGCATGAAAATGACCCGTTTCGACAGCAGTTAATGTGTTTGGTGTAAGACCTTACTTCGCGGCGAATGCAGTGTAAAACTGTGGTTTTGGGCTATATAACTGACCGCACAAGAATGTCTTTTCTTGTGGCGCCTTTGCTCTGCTATTTTTTAAAATTATAAATGTAATTATCAATGCCAATGCCATCAATCAATGCCATTTTTATTAGGTTTAACTGTCGAGTGCCTGTATATTATTGAAATACGAAAAGGTAAATTTACCTGAGAAACTCACTTGAAAAGCGTCATATCGGTGTATTTTTAGTAATACGGCGTGCATGAAATCGCCGGCGTGTATGCAAACACCAAACAAAAAAAAACGTTCCTTTTGGTACGTTTTGAATAAAGTCTAAATTGGTGTATTTTTACCCTGGATTTGGTGTATGTTTAAGAGAAAAAGACCCTTTTTAGAGTGCCGGTGTAAAGAAAGAAGAAAACAATGTTAAAAGAACCAGAGACGAATAACTGAAGGGTAATCTAACACCGAAACGGGTACCAAAATATTGTTTGTAATGTATTCTTACCCTACGAAACAGTGTTTTTTTAGCAAAAAAAAAAGTTCCTTTTCAGACAGGCTATTGATTCAACTTTTTTGAAACGATTCAATCATAATTCATTTTGGAACCTGATGATTCAATCACCTTTCGGTTCACGAATCACATTTTTGAGAATGTATATTTTCCGATTCAAAGAATTAAAACAAATATTTTAATCGATTTAATTCAACATTTAAATATATGTGGTGAATTTATGTCAAATCAATAAAAAATGGAAATATACATATATATAATCATTAAAACATTGTTACAGCAATACTATTTAATATACATGAATGTAGCCACTGGGACTGTATGTATTTGCACAATTTACCAGTGTACTTGAATCGTTAAGAGTCGTTTAAATCTTTTGATTCAATCAGCCTTGATTTGATTTGGGCTTTGATTCAATCACGATTCATGAATCAAAAGGTCTGGTGGTGAATATTTTTTTTTATTCAAGTAATTTGATTGAACGATTCCAATCCATTCATTCAGTGTCGAATCAATAACCAGTCTGCCTTTTGGTACTTTTCATTTACACCGTTTTCCTTCTCAATTGTTCAGTGTGTGTACCTACACAGTCAGTATTAACTTACAATGTTTTTT
Organism: Chirona hameri; assembly: GCA_036785665.1. Taxonomy (NCBI): domain Eukaryota; kingdom Metazoa; phylum Arthropoda; class Thecostraca; order Balanomorpha; family Balanidae; genus Chirona; species Chirona hameri. Next base: position 82,646 of record JAXIVJ010004124.1, on the reverse strand, counting down.
TTTTTATCATATCTAGTTACTTGACTTTGACATGATATGCGTTCTGTTAAGCCTGGCATATACTCGTAGACATTGTAATAACAACGGTGATTTATATCACTGATGACGGATGCATATTGCCGGAAGACGTGAGTTTTCTACGGAGCAGAATAATGGGGCTTACATCCGCTATCTTAGGGCGACCGTAGAATACCGGAGTCTTAAGCTGCACTACCATTTGGACACAGCGGATGGCAAGGCAAAAATAATTCCGACCATCTGCATGATAAATGAGCCGCATAACCACGGGCGTGATATGTGGCAGAGCTTACGGCGCCGTAATGGTCGCTGGTTTCTCGCCCAGCTGCCGCCTGCCGTGTGGGAGTGCCACTGTACCGCCACACACACACACACTGGTGCAATGCGGTACAGCATACCAAGCGTGTAGTGTAGGTATTCCGGCACAGTATATCAGCTTCCTTTAGTGTGATCACGAATGGTTTATCTCTGCTGTTTTCTGCGGTATTTTTATTCTATGATAATTAAGGCTCTATGTAGCTGCGAAAAATGGTCATTTTGCAGATGATGAATTTATCTTTTAGAGATATTCGTTACACATGGTGTGCCATACGCGGAACTAGCGCCGGGCGGCGGAGCGCCCGTCCGGGCCTGCTGCCATTGGGCTTTCAGTATAAAACTGCACGTTTCGAAGTCTAGCAGAAAACTATAAGGAGTAAAAAATATGTTCTTTGGATCCGGTTAGATTATGCAATGTTCTAGCATTCTACACTAGTGCCAAAGACCTGACACCGCCGACGCAGCTTGAGACATTTTCAGATACAAATATTGGTTTATTTCCAATGTTAACCCTATTCCCTGCGGGGGGGGGGGGGGGGGGCAGATTCTGCCCCCCCTCCCGTGGTTTTTCACTTGTCGTTTCTATACCGTTAGGCCTAGCGTCTTGAAACTTTGTGACTTTTCCCATAATTAAATTGCATGTTTTGTATTGATAAATTTAGTCCGAATGTTTTTGAATGGATGGATTTCCAGGGTCAGGACCCACGCTAAGCATAGCTTGTTGCGCAGGCCCTGACCCACCACCCGATCAAGCTATTCCTGGCATCCGGCAGAATTTAGAAGCGAAAGTTGTACGTGCCCGACACACCTGGAAACGGTCCGCCCCGCCCTCTGACGTCACCTGACCTTGAGTGCGACCGCTGCCACCGGCCGCAGGCCATCCCAATCAGGGGCAAATAGCGAACGCCGAAGCGACTCGAGCCCGGGCTGCCACTACCGGGTGAGGTCAGAAGCCCAGCGCTCTCCCAACTGACCTACATGTGACGTTCATGTCGTCCCAAACAATCATGAACAGCACAAATTTGTTATCAGAAAATCCTTCCATTTTACATCCCCTAAACACGCCTATGATTTTGCATTTTGGTACTTGTCTTCTGATATATTGAAGACCAGTACATTTGAAGCTCAAAAACGTTTGGGGAATGAACATCGGTCAAACCACATGACCGCAATGACCTTTACAAAACACCCCAAATTCTCTTTTTTTTTGCCCCTGGCCCCCATTTTTGAACAACAACAAAAATAGGGGTCCAAAAAGTCTTGTCATGACCAATCGAATGGCGTTTTCTCCATCGGAATCGACCGAGCGGTTCTCGAGATCTCTGGGAGGGGGGGGGGGGGGGGGGGAGAGCCAGAATCTGCCCCCCCCCCCCCCGCAGGTTAACGTAATTTTGGCCGCCCGCAGGGAATAGGGTTAAATCTCGGGAAATCGCCTGCTTTAGGGTGAACGACTGCGCAATACGCTTCGCCTACAACTGAATGTTAGCTTTCTTATATTAGCGTAAACAATGGTTTTGTCAATTAAATGGAATAGGTCACTTTGAAAAATGTCTTAAAATTTGTCTATACGGGGTATTTTTAGCCGAAAAAAACGAATATGGCATTTGTTTCGACGATAGATGGATATCCGTCGAAAAATGGACATGTTTCTCTTCTCTGCTTCATGACCTTAAGCAACTTCATGACAATGTATGACGTCATGCATATGGTAGCTTCGATATGGGAACTATTACACACAATAATGGCGGTCTTGAGGCATATATATGCAGGCTGCTTGTAACGTAAACAACTGTTGTGAATTTGGCAGAACGGGGCGAGTTTTTGTCTGATTTTTTTCCTTCAGTTTTAAGTGGCAGATTTGCTATCGCTGAAATCTTGGCATCGTAAAAAAAATACTCAGAGCTAATGTGTGGTCGATTGTGCGTTTATATTTCAAGAAGAACGAGGGAAGAGTTCGCTTGTAATTAGTGCAGTATTCCATGGTCATATCGCCCAAAACCCCCAATCATCATCATCATCATACAGTGGAGCTATTGAGAAGATTGACGCAAATGCTGGAACCTATTTTTTAGTATCTATGTGTGTAGCTAATTTTGTTGGTGTTGAGTATATATTCTTGTGATGCTGGGACGCTGGGTCCTCCATTTAATGGTGGATAATTTGTGGATGTGCTAGTTAATACAATTATGGTGAAAACCTCTTGTGTTCAGTTTTGGAATTGGTTGAGTTTCTGCCCGAGCGAGACACTGACCGACACACCTTCCATTTGATCCGGAGTCTAGCTGCCTGATCTGATCACACACAACTAGAATCTTGCCACCATATCTAATCTGCCAAACAGCCCATCGCATGGTGACCATAATGCATCGCCAACGGCAACGCGGGAAAACAGCTTTGTCGATTTCAGCTTTATTGACAAATCGCACAGATGTGGCACAATGCAGCGCACAATGCAGCACACAATGCAGCACACAATGCAGCACACAATGCAGCGCACAGATGTGGCACAATGCAGCACACAATGCAGCACACAATGCAGCACACAATGCAGCACACAATGCAGCGCACAATGCAGCACACAATGCAGCACACAATGCAGCACACAATGCAGCACACAATGCAGCACACAATGCAGCACACAATGCAGCGCCTGAAAGTTTTGAAAAACGACACAACTTTTACATGCGATTTTGGGCTAGAAATGTCCCTCATAATTTTGTAATATAAAGAATAAAATATATTATCAAAATTGCGGTTTGGTGGTAATAAGCAAGATAAGTATTGTTAGAATCTTCCTGAAGCCTTTCAGAAAGATTATATCAATACTTATCTTGCTTATTGACAGGGGCTCCGCCACGCCTTTGAAATTGAGGGGAGGGGGTACGGGGGACGGGATCGAGTCGAGTGGTCGCCGTCAGCGAAAAGTTGTTGAAGGGGGGGGGGGGGGGTGTTAGCGCAAAAAGTTGTTGACCAAGAGGGGGGGGGGAGCGTTAGCAAAACAAATGTTGAGGGGGGGCGTCAGCGAAAAGTTGTTGAGCGGAAGGGTGGAGCGTCAGCGAAAAACTGTTGAGCGGGAGGGTGGAGCGTCAGCGAAAGCTTGTTGAACAGGGGAGAGGTAACAAATAATAATTACAACCCTAAGGGTGTCGATTTTTCCAAACGATTGGGGGGCCGACCAAAGACGGATCCAATGGGGTTAATATCAGCGCCCAAACGACTTAAATCGGCAAAAAATGATACATTTGATGTTTGTAAGAGAAAATATAAGGAATAGGTCCAAAGTAGTTTGTTTTAACTCAGTTCTAAAAAATAAGCAGTCACATGAGTTTTTCCTTGCGTCTCAAACCAAAGTTTTAGGCCGAGCCTACGACCGATCATTTTTTACTTTTTTGGGGGTTTGTTTTGTGTTATAGATGTTTTGATGGGATAGATTTTCGAGATCAGGACCCACGCTAAGCTAAGATTGTTGGGCGGGTCCTGACCCCACCAACCGATCGCGCAATGTCAGTCACCGGGGGAATTTATAGGCAAAAGTTTAACGTCTCCTAACGACTGAGGACGGTCCGCCCGGCTCGCTTCATCTGACCTTGAACGCGGTCGCTGCCACCGGCCGCAGGTCATCCCCGCCAGGAGCAAATAGCGAGCGCCGAAGCGTCTCGAACCCACCTTGCCAGGGTGGGTCAAATCTGTAGTGGACCCTTTCAGGCCGACCGAGGGCCCTCTCAGGCCGATCAAAGGTCCCCTCAAGCCGACCTTGGTTACTCTCCAGCAGACATGTGCTTGATTCCGCTTCAGCGGAATCGAGTCCGATTCCGATTCCAATAGATACTTTGTTAGAGGAATCGATTACGAATCCGCTTCCAGGGCACCTAAAAAGCTTGATTCCGAATACGATTCCATTGATTCCAATTGTACTGGCTGCCTCAAAAATGTCTGATCATTCTTACATTTTGTACAAATGACACGAATGGCACGAATGACACGAATCGACATATTCAATATATTACACAGCTATATTTAATGTGGCTATTTTGATATACAAACAAACAAATAATTTCATGAAGTTTGTTGAAAAACTGGCCTGTGCTGCAAAATCGTGATAGTTAAAAAATTGCAAAGTCTAACGAAGGTTCAAAACGATATATACCTAATACATATCGTTTTGAACTTTCTTACCTATAACCAAGGTGCATGGACATATTTCAAGCTGCTATTTGTAATATGATAGTTACATGGGGAAATCAATGCCTTGAAAGATATAATATTATGACATGTACAGTACAATAAACATAACATTGTCATAAGTGAATATCATTGTATGCACCTATGTTTCCACTTAGAAGAAGAATTACTGAGCATGTTTTGACTCTCATTAGGCAACAAATCAACGCCTAGCTTTGCTTCAGCTATTCATGCTCAACGGAACTAATTTCCTTCAGGTAAGCTTACATTCATGGCCAGAGTTATTTTTTTTCTAAAATAAAACTGAATCGCTTGAAATAGCCATGATTCCGATTCCGATTCCATAATTTGCTTAAAGTGATTGATTCCACCTGATTCCAATTCCACCCAGATGCCAACGGAATCTAATCAGATTTCGATTCCAGTGCAAACGGAATCGATTCCGGAATCGGATTCGATTCCACTGGAATCAAGCACAAGTATCTAAGAGGGGGTCATAACTCCCTAGACCCCTATTGGTTGTGTACTACGCTATTGGTTGTGGATTGAAGCTCCAATCGCAATTTCCAAACTCTAATGCTAGCCTCTAATGCTAAACTCTAAACTTCGACCTCAATCTAACAAATACAAATAAAATGCTAGACTTTTTTCAGGCCAAGCTACGTGCTTCCTCAGATCGACTAGGGCTTTCTCAGTGACGTCCAGAGGGCCCACTCTGACTACCCCCTAGAGGGCACACCCTGGTTTCCAGAGGGTCACCATGGTCTCCGGAGGGCGCACTCTGGCCGGCCTTTTGAGGGCCCACTCTGGCTTTCCAGAGGGCTCACTCTGGCTTACAGAGGGCCCACTCTGGCCTCCAAAGAGCCCATTCGGTCTCAGAGGCCCACTCTGGTCTCAGAGGGCCCACCCTGTTCTCCATAGAGCCAACTCTGGCCTCCATAGGGCCCACCCTGGACTCCATAGAGCCCACTCAAGCATTCAAATAGCCCACTTTGCTCCTTGCCAACCTCCAGAGGGCCCATACTCGCCTCCATCCAGAGGGCCCACTCTGATCTCCGGGTGGCTTACTGTGACTTCCGGAGGGCCCACCCTGTCCTCCAGATGGCCCACATTGTCCTCCAGAGGGCCCACTCTGGCCAACTTTGGGCCCACTGTGGCCTCCAGAGGGCCCACTCTGACCTCTTGATGGTAGACTCTGACGTCCAGAGCTGTCACTCTACTTGGCCGTTTCAGCGTTTTTTAGGCGATTCATTTCCGACTCAAAAACAATTTATTTAGGTGAAGATAAACACTCTTAGTCGGTACACTCCGTGATTCGTAATTGATTTATAATTTTACTCTGTAAAAATCCGACCCGTACAGTTTCCCTTGAAATGAAAAACGAGGCACACAAACCTAAAGTGGTAACATCTATCTACCGTCTATATTGTCTTACAACGTATATCGCGGTTAATCTCACATCTCACAAACTACGCTTCAACGTGAATAATGGTTTTGCCAGAGCGGTAAAATTATTTTTGAGGGTCCAAATCCCCCCCCCCCCAAAAAAAAATCACACAATTCATCTCACTCATCGAATTTCGATTCCTCATACATCAATAGGTGATTTAAACAAAACAAAGGTTTGGGGGACCATGCCTCCCAAACCACCTGAAATCGGCGCAAATTTGACACATTTCCTGAGATAATATAGAATCTAAGCAACTTTTACCGAGGAAAGTTTTTTAAAATCAGTTATCGATGCACAAGCAAGTGAAATCCGATGAGTTTTCAGAATTGTGTGAGACTTTTGGGGATTTGTCCCCCCTTCCCCCCAAAAATGACCCAAACCACCCATGCTGGATCCGCCCGTGCCGAGGGTCACCCCAAAAGTATATAAATCGACACCTAAGAGTACAGCTGATTTCTACAACACTGATTTCTAGTTGTTTGTCAGGGAAAATTGGGGGGATTACCCCTTGGCTCAATAATGGGGAAATGTCCCCCCGTTCCCCCGTGGCGGAGCCCCTGCTTATTACCGCCAAACCGCAATTTTGTCAACATATTTTATTCTTACCAACATATTACACAATTATGAGGGACATTTCTAGCCAAAAATCGCATGTAAAAGTTGGGTAGTTTTTCAAAACTTTCAGAATCTTTCAGAAACTTTTCAGCGCAATAATCCTTCGTGAAAACGACTATTGTATAATTTATTTTAATTAACTTCTTAGTTATTTGTATCATTCCCCCCGCTCAATAACTCCTTTCGCTGACGGCTCCCTCATGTGGGAGTTTGGCGCCCTCTTGAGGGCTTGTCCACCCCCTTGACGGATTTATAAATACGCTACTGATCTGGATACCTCTTAGTTGTTCTTCCAATATATAGTTTTGACTAGAGTGCTAAATGAATAAGTTTGGTTTTGTAACGCAGCTTATTGGCACTATAGGACCAAAAAATAATGTTCCACATTTTTCCATAGTGTATTTACGTTTAAAAAAGATGATTGTAGCTTAATTCAAAACTTATTATTTAATGAACCAACCAGAATAGATCTATTTTACAACAGTAGCGCCATCAAGAACGGCGTTAGCGGCGGTGCTGCCATCTATTGACAAATTGTTGAATTAACACCAGAATCCTAGTGCCGTGTATGACGCACTATGCAAAGTCGGTATGTTTAGGTCCAGGATATTTCTTCAGTGATTCTGCGTCAACACAAATGATAGTGTAGACCGGGGCAAAGCGTACCCCGGGGTAATTCACCCGATGTCAATATCTCGGAATTGCAACGACCTTGAGCAAAAACGACAGCGTCATCTCAGAGAGGGCGCATACATGAACTGGTGTCGGTTTTTCCGGTTCAGCATCACGTCCGGCGAAAACGCTGTGCAGTAAGAAAGTTTTGTCCTCATTTTAATGTAAAATTTGAACATTTTGAACATTTGAACTAAAAGGCATAAAGTTGTTATCGATATGCAAGCTTCTGCCTATATCATTCACATATTGTTGTCCTTTGGTTTACACCCAATTATGAGCGCCTCTAACAGCCATGCTCAGAACAGGATTGGACCGTACCAATATGGCTGCTGCGGAGTAATACAACACTGGGTTACCGGGGAAAAGCGTCATTGTGACAAATAAAGTTAAATTAGATTTAAGATATAAAGGAGGTTAAATCAATTAGAATCCAAACTAAGAACAAATGAAAGTGCAAAATTGTCTAAAAATCATTAAATCATCACAAAACACTGTGTATTCGTTTGATTATTTAACTATGAGAGAGGCGATTAACCCCAACCAGAAATGCACAGGAAGCGCTTTGCCCCAAGGCAGTGGTCGCTTTTCCCCTGGGCCCAACCTGCATCACTTTAATGATCTATATTTTCTCAGTAAATTCATTTTCTGATGTTTGAACGTCCATTTTTATTAGCATAATTAATTAACGGTTCCTTCCATTATCATTATTTACCAAATATCGCCCATACATAGCAGCATACCTAATATAATCCTTAAGGGATGCGCGCTGCCCCGGTCTACCCTACTTACCTACATTATATACCGGGAATAAAATGAAGTTCAGTCTAATTTCACTCACATTTCAGGTCCAGATTTACTTAAGATGTTAACTTTACGAAAGAAAACCTAGCTTGAGCAGAATCTTCCGATGCACAACAACTCAATAGGAAGGAAATGCATTCAGAGTTCTCACGGTTCAGTTTTCAAAACAGTGTGTGCGTGGAACACTTCGGTGAAACTACTTCTTTCTTTTCAGCTTCTGACTTCCATTAACATTTATCGGCTGCTAGCACGCCTCAGAAATATAATTTGATCTGGATGAGCGGCTCCACTGGACGGGTCCTCTCTGAGCTGCAGACAAATGGTCGGCTGTGAAATCGGCGACGCATTTCGGCCACGGCTACGAGCTGCCAACTGAGACATCGCGTTATTCCTCACTGCGCAACCATCAGCCAGTGCAGAATCAGCTACTAACGTTGGGACCGCGTGATGCCGCACCATTGGCGTCGCCCATCATTCCGTTGGCGTCGCCCATCATTCCGTTGGCGTCGCCCATCATTCCGACGGGCGGCCCATCGTTCGGCTGGGTTTGCCCACCGTTCCACCGGGGCTCAGAGCCGCCGGCCATCGTTTGCTGGGCGCCACCGTGGCGGCGGATATGGCCAGGTTTACGAGCTGCAGGCCGAGTCAGTCGCCGCCGGATGTGCTGCTGCGCACGTCTCGGCTGCTTGCTCGGAGACCAGGGAGCGCCACGGCTCGGTTGGCCCCTGAGATACGGCTCGGTTGGCCCCTGAGATACGGCTCAGTTGGCCCCTGAGATACGGCTGGGTTGGCCCCTGAGATACGGATCGGTTGGCCCCTGAGATACGGCAAGGTTGGCCCCTGAGATACGGCTCGGTTGGCCCCTGAGATACGGCTCGGTTGGCCCCTGAGATACGGCTCACGGCCGGCGGACGGACGTGTAGCACGGACTGGATTCGGGGCAGAACCAGACCAGACGATCAGACAATGTAAATTTGATACATCTCAGGCTTAAAGGGTAATTAACAAACCTTTTAATGACAATCCATTACTATTGACTTAGAAGCGACTTCAAGTAGGTAGATGATTTCAGGGCCCATCTGCTAAACGTGTTTTCTCGTGTAATTTTATGACTGGAGGCAGACAAAAGTTGGATGCATTTTTCCTATGGTCAAAATCAAATTATTGTATTAACGACAGCTATTGTTCTGTTTTGAAAATGTAACGGGAGCAATTCCAGAGATCAACAATATGTTAACATTTTGTATTTAAATTCAACGCTGCTAGCGGCACGAACAGCGCCACTGACAGCGTTACGCTCAAATTCTCAATTCAATGTGAGATGTTATGTATGGGTAAGAGCGTTTTTCCTCACGTCGAAAATCCCGCCCTTCCAAACATTCCCGTTTCCTTCCCTCCCAATTTACACCTGCGACAGTCAATCGGTTTAGACCGACTGGAGCGCCAGCCACTGTTTTTGTGCATTTCTGATATTTGACGTGACGTGACCTGGTACGCCCGGCAGGCAGGGACGGCCTGGAGGGTCGGGACGGCCTGCCCGGAGAGCCAGGCATGGACGGCATCCCTGGACGGAACGGCCTGGACGGCTTCCCCGGAGTGGACGGAATTCCGGGACAGGACGGCACACCCGGCCTCAACGGCACCCCAGGCCGCGACGGCAAAGACGGTCAGCAGACGGGCACTGCGGTCAGATATGCAGTGAGGTGGGACCAAGGTGTTTAACATGTGATGGTTCTGTGTGTGATGCGGTGAGTGTGTGTGTGATGCGGTGAGTGTGAATCGCTGGTCAGAGATGTGAGTTGGTGGCTAGAAGTATGATGAAATGGTCATGGAAGTACATTGGTGGTCAGAGGTGTTAATTGGTGAGATGAGTTACCCTCTGCTACATCAATTTTGCGTCTTTTGTGCAAAATGAAGTTATTTTGTCGAAAATTTTAGAAATAGCGAATTTAGTGACGTCACTACACAATCAGCTAAACTTTAACAGACCTTATGACTTTATGATTAACTTTGTGATTAAACACCATATTTTGAACAAAATACAATCCAAAAAGTCAAAAGATAGCAAATGACAAGGGCTACAACTTGGCGATCTCGGATGTTTGGAATTTTGGTTTTTGACCCCCAAAAATAAAAAATAAAAATGTGGAAAAGTGCCCACAAAATATTTATTTTTATTTTCTTCTTAAAAATACTGGACTATATGTCTAAGAGCCACATATGAACATTGGGCATTGGGCATTGGACAACTACCATACCAAATTTCGCAATGATATCACCATTGTTGACTGACTTATGCATCTAAAATATGGGTAACTCATGACGTCATATTTTGAAATTGCGTTTTTTGGTCTTTAATGACCAGATACAGACAAGTAAATGGCAGCACAGTATATCTAAGATAAAACTGGTCCAGGAACATGCCTTTCTTATTTAAATCTATAAATGTTAAATTTTGACCTTTTTGGCCCACGCCGGCACGGCGGGATGAGGTACGCCGGCACGGGTCCATTCATTTGAGAGCTGGTCCAAGGAAAGCAAATATAAGCAAGAATCGTGAATGCCCTACGGTAGAAGACATCTTGGACTATCATTTGTTTTGGTTTGGTTTGTTTTGGTCAGTTTTGAGTGGTGAGTTTTGGTGTGTTTTTTGGTAGGCTTGCGTAAAGATATTTATATATATGTCCGGTATAATGTATACTATGGAGCCGACGTAAGCTACACACCAATACAGCACTCAGCGGTATAATTTACAGCGGTATAATGTATACTATGGAGCCGACGTAAGCTACACACCAATACAGCACTCAGCGGTATAATTTACAGCGGTATAATGTATACTATGGAGCCGACGTAAGCTACACACCAATACAGCACTCAGCGGTATAATTTACAGCGGTATAATGTATACTATGGAGCCGACGTAAGCTACACACCAATACAGCACTCAGCGGTATAATTTACAGCGGTATAATGTATACTATGGAGCCGACGTAAGCTACACACCAATACAGCACTCAGCGGTATAATTTACAGCGGTATAATGTATACTATGGAGCCGACGTAAGCTACACACCAATACAGCACTCAGCGGTATAATTTACAGCGGTATAATGTATACTATGGAGCCGACGTAAGCTACACACCAATACAGCAATCAGCGGTATAATTTACAGCGGTATAATGTATACTATGGAGCCGACGTAAGCTACACACCAATACAGCACTCAGCGGTATAATTTACAGCGGTATAATGTATACTATGGAGCCGACGTAAGCTACACACCAACACAGCACTCAGCGGTATAATTTACAGCGGTATAATGTATACTATGGAGCCGACGTAAGCTACACACCAATACAGCACTCAGCGGTATAATTTACAGCGGTATAATGTATACTATGGAGCCGACGTAAGCTACACACCAGTACAGCACTCAGCGGTATAATTTACAGCGGTATAATGTATACTATGGAGCCGACGTAAGCTACACACCAGTACAGCACTCAGCGGTATAATTTACAGCGGTATAATGTATACTATGGAGCCGACGTAAGCTACACACCAATACAGCACTCAGCGGTATAATTTACAGCGGTATAATGTATACTATGGAGCCGACGTAAGCTACACACCAATACAGCACTCAGCGGTATAATTTACAGCGGTATAATGTATACTATGGAGCCGACGTAAGCTACACACCAATACAGCACTCAGCGGTATAATTTACAGCGGTATAATGTATACTATGGAGCCGACGTAAGCTACACACCAATACAGCACTCAGCGGTATAATTTACAGCGGTATAATGTATACTATGGAGCCGACGTAAGCTACACACCAATACAGCACTCAGCGGTATAATTTACAGCGGTATAATGTATACTATGGAGCCGACGTAAGCTACACACCAATACAGCACTCAGCGGTATAATTTACAGCGGTATAATGTATACTATGGAGCCGACGTAAGCTACACACCAATACAGCACTCAGCGGTATAATTTACAGCGGTATAATGTATACTATGGAGCCGACGTAAGCTACACACCAATACAGCACTCAGCGGTATAATTTACAGCGGTATAATGTATACTAGGGAGCCGACGTAAGCTACACACCAGTACAGCACTCAGCGGTATAATTTACAGCGGTATAATGTATACTATGGAGCCGACGTAAGCTACACACCAATACAGCACTCAGCGGTATAATTTACAGCGGTATAATGTATACTATGGAGCCGACGTAAGCTACACACCAATACAGCACATTTTTCGTTTCACATATAACATTTTCAAGCGTAACACCTCAAAGTCCATCAAATTCATTTTTCTTTGACGTATGGCAATGACTATAAATGTTTACACTTGTTGCCGTAATGGGCACCTAAACTTGGGCACAATTTCCTGCCTGAAGAGTGGTATTTGTGTCGTCCGGACATGTGCAACTTTAGGTACACCGAAAACCCACCAACCAGTGACCTATATTTTCTGTTGGTGGAATATTATGGTCTGATCTGTCTGCTTTCATAAAACTGCCCTAAATACGCATGCAAAAATAGTCGGGAAAACGATTTTCCTCCACGTTTTCCCCTAATATTTGTGTATTTATATTACGCCATATTTGTATTATTACGTCATATTTTTCCACCTACCAGCCTTGGTGAACTGGTGTGGTGTTTTAAAATATGTGACGACTGGTGAGCTGGCGAAAGTGTGACGTACGTCTAGAAACAGTGTAAAGAACCAGCCTGCGTTCTAGTTTCAGGTGATACTTTTAAAATAAGCAGCATACCGTTCAACGTGACAATTTGTATGTGGCAGTGGCACTTGGCAGTCAGAGAACAGTCGTCCCGGTCGTTACACAGTTGTCAGATGTGTGACACTGGGCGTCACGGGACCATTTCCTGCTGGTCGGTGATGGTCGGTCGGATGGCTGGCTCCGCTCCTGACAGCGTCATCAGAAATGTCACAGATCTACGCCGAGCCTGAGTGGAGAGATTCTTGTGATCGTCACACTCCAAATAGACCTGTCAGCGCAGTGCTCTAGCCGGACTCGCCCGACGTCACAGTTTCTGGAGCGAAAACAAAAAGTTGTGGGTTTACAGGAGTGCAAAACGGTGTGCGTGTGCTATGTAAAAAGCCATAAACAAGAATTCCGGATGAGCGTGGCGTTGGATTAATATCACAGATCTTCAGATAAAACACATATCAATAGCGATGGAGTCATTCCATTGGAACCAGTTCTCTCGATATCCGGAAAGCATGAGCCGATGAAGATAAATGGACAGTCTTCAGTGTCTCGATGAGAATAGATGTGTCCCTTCAGACTCCTGCACTATATGTATAGTTCCGAGAGCCCTCGCGAAACTTACTCTGTTTGTCCTGTCACAGGCGAAAAAGGAACGAAGGGGGAGGAAGGTCCCAAAGGTGTTCCGGGCGAAGTTGGTAAGTACTATCACGAAACATCAAGTTTGTTCATTCATTGATGCTATTGTTGCATAGTTTGTGGAACGTTAACAAAAGTATGTCGACGCAGCTACTTAATTGTAATGATTTATATCAGAAACTGTCGTTTATGACAAACTGTTTCTATTTGCGAGAAATTGCATTAATAATAACACTGTTCTTTCAATCCCAAGTGTTCGGGCACGTTATGATAAGCAGACGAGACACGAAATGGCAATTAACTGTGATTCCACGATAACCACTGCCGTCAGTATTTTAGCAATCAATACGCTGTGCCCCACGATAACCACTGCCGTCAGTATTTTAAAAATTAATACGCTGTGCCGCGGCCAGGTCTCGTCGGTCCTCGCGGGCGGGCGGGCAAGGATGGCAAGGACGGCCTGACCGGCATGCCTGGCATCAACACCACGCTGGTCAACTCGACAGAGGGAACGCTGCTCATCCCGCCCTGGATCGCCAAACGTCAGTCGCATGTTTCCACCCGGGGACTGGGGAGGGGGGGGGGGGGGGGGGAGGAAGTGACACGCCGCCTCTATCGTAACCGACTGCTTTGCTATGGGAGCATAACTCTCATTCGGTTATACAGCATATTCATCATCATTTACCGCTGTCTCATCTTTTTATTAATGGCATCTGCGTCGTAACGTTATTTTCTTGATTCGTCAGCTGCCACAGTGCCGCATGCATTTCTATGATGCTGACTATTAAAAAATATATAATGCTCTTAGTTATGGGAACAGCCGTATTAGGATGGTTTTGGTAAATGGAGTGAAACATGAATGCAACAACGAATGCAACAACAATGAAGTGAAAGCGTGTGGTGTAGATTTCAAAATGGCTTTACTCACGACAATGAATAATGTGGCTTAGTAAGGCTCCTGCTCAGATATAACAGGTCGAGAGTAGGTTCTATCAGAGCATATGCTTACTCTGATGCACGAGCTGCGCAAGCATTGTCTTAGCCAATGAGATGTCAAGTGACCGGGCGTGACCCTGCCGCCAGTAATATTTTGTGGACATTTTTGGTTTTCCCAGAGATGTGGGACTGCAGTTTGCAGTAATATATACTTACAACAGCACAGGTCGCAACTCGCAAATGACGTCAGTAATGTATCGAATAACACTACAGTCGCATACTGTAGACTGTAGATGTAGAAAGTAGGCCGCTGACACAGCGCAGCGGCTTACTTTCCATCAGAGCAAAATGTCTGAAATCATATTTTAGCCACAATTTTGGTCAAATTACCGCGGTCTTCTTCATAACATATATATTGTTTAGGTATTTGCTGACGTAGGCTGTATTGTACATTTCAGTAAATCCCGGATCTCATATTCTTGCTGGCGATTCCAAGTAACCTTAGCCGCCCTCAAAAGAGCACTGCACAATTTGCAATCTCCATCTGCGATTTTCTCTGTCAAAAGCAGTGGATGGCTTCATCCAGAATGACAGCCCATAGAAGGACAACACAAGATGTTTGGCCCAGTTTCTCATTCCAGTGGGATTTGACAACGGGAACGTAGAAAGCCGGCGACGGAAATGTGATACGTGTTCAGAGGGCGGTTAGCGACAGTTTTCTGAAATACGCAAAATGAAAATAGCCTGCCTAAATCCTTATGTTTTTCGGAATCTCTCCTATTATCAACAAACAACGCCGATGTTGACCAGAAGGGAAGTGTCTGGTTGTCAAGTCAAGTCAAGTCAAGTGTATTGCCCAACAACTCACATTCTGGACAGACGTCATCAGAATAAAAACGAACAGAAAAAAAACAAACAAAGCGCACAGAAATGTGCAACCGCACGTACACATACAATACACACAGACAGTTAGCGCGCACCACGCATTGCCTAGAGCGATACCATTGTGATAATTGGTATCACAGTAGGCATAATGTAATTTCTGTCATATATGTGATTTCTTCTGTGATAACACTTTATGTTATTTGCAAAGATGTCACTCAAGCGGAATTTATTGACGCTGTGAAAACACACTAAATCTCTCTGAAGCACAACTAAATGTGATACCACAGATAATGCATTAAGTGAAAAATGTTATTATTGACTCGTCATGTGTATTATTGACTCGTCATGTGTATTATTGACTCGTCATGTGTATTATTGACTCGTCATGTGTATTATTGACTCGTCATGTGTATTATTTGCCTACCATGGGTGAATTACACAGCAAATGAAACTCATGATACACGAACGACTTCATGGCGAGTCCGGGCTCTCCATTTGATAGTCGACATCCTGACAACGTTTGGCGTTATCCCTGGACTACTCAGGTGACATGTAACATGTTTTACACTGCTCTCTAGATCGTTATCAGTCTAAATTCTGCAATCAGCCGTGACAGTGAAAATCGCTATCGTGTCAGACTTGTGCACTGGAGGAGCGCCAACATTCGCCAGGCTCAAATGCATTCCACGGAACTTCCTCCGTCAGACGTCAGTGGACTTGAAGCAAATGATTTTCTCAGAACTTACAAAGCTTAATGATTCTATCAAGGCTGCGAGCATTCATAAACATGTAGCTATATTCGTTCCTGTTACGTGTTAACATAAACTGACAGTTCCATGTTTTACACGTTGCTGACACAAATTAATTGCTGACATTCTGAAAGGTATACGAGCGCGTCATGCTGAGCGCACAAAGTTGTCACAAGTACCCACTGCAATGTATACCCACACAGTTGTCACAAGTACCCACTGCAATGTATACCCACACAGTTGTCACAAGTACCCACTGCAATGTATACCCACACAGTTGTCACAAGTACCCACTGCAATGTATACCCACACAGTTGTCACAAGTACCCACTGCAATGTATACCCACACAGTTGTCACAAGTACCCACTGCAATGTATACCCACACAGTTGTCACAAGTACCCACTGCAATGTATACCCACACAGTTGTCACAAGTACCCACTGCAATGTATACCCACACAGATGTCACAAGTACCCACTGCAATGTATACCCACACAGTTGTCACAAGTACCCACTGCAATGTATACCCACACAGTTGTCACAAGTACCCACTGCAATGTATACCCACACAGTTGTCACAAGTACCCACTGCAATGTATACCCACAAAGTTGTCGCAAGTACCCACTGCAATGTATACCCACACAGTTGTCACAAGTACCCACTGCAATGTATACCCACACAGATGTCACAAGTACCCACTGCAATGTATACCCACACAGTTGTCACAAGTACCCACTGCAATGTATACCCACACAGTTGTCACAAGTACCCACTGCAATGTATACCCACACAGTTGTCACAAGTACCCACTGCAATGTATACCCACAAAGTTGTCGCAAGTACCCACTGCAATGTATACCCACACAGTTGTCACAAGTACCCACTGCAATGTATACCCACAAAGTTGTCACAAGTACCCACTGCAATGTATACCCACACAGTTATCACAAGTACCCACTGCAATGTATACCCACAAAGTTGTCACAAGTACCCACTGCAATGTATACCCACACAGTTGTCACAAGTACCCACTGCAATGTATACCCACACAGTTGTCACAAGTACCCACTACAATGTATACCCACACAGTTGTCACAAGTACCCACTGCAATGTATACCCACACAGTTGTCACAAGTACCCACTGCAATGTATACCCACACAGTTGTCACAAGTACCCACTGCAATGTATATCCACACAGTTGTCACAAGTGCCCACTGCAATGTATACCCACACAGTTGTCACAAGTACCCACTGCAATGTATACCCACACAGTTGTCACAAGTACCCACTGCAATGTATACCCACACAGTTGTCACAAGTACCCACTGCAATGTATACCCACATAGTTGTCACAAGTACCCATTGCAATGTATACCCACACAGTTGTCACAAGTACCCACTGCAATGTATACCCACACAGTTGTCACAAGTACCCACTGCAATGTATATCCACACAGTTGTCACAAGTACCCACTGCAATGTATACCCACGAAGTTGTCACAAGTACCCACTGCAATGTATACCCACACAGTTGTCACAAGTACCCACTGTAATGTATATCCACACAGTTGTCACAAGTACCCATTGCAATGTATACCCACACAGTTGTCACAAGTACCCATTGCAATGTATACCCACACAGTTGTCACAAGTACCCACTGCAATGTATACCCACACAGTTGTCACAAGTACCCACTGCAATGTATACCCACACAGTTGTCACAAGTACCCACTGCAATGTATACCCACACAGATGTCACAAGTACCCACTGCAATGTATACCCACACAGTTGTCACAAGTACCCACTGCAATGTATACCCACACAGTTGTCACAAGTACCCACTGCAATGTATACCCACACAGTTGTCACAAGTACCCACTGCAATGTATACCCACACAGTTGTCACAAGTACCCACTGCAATGTATACCCACACAGATGTCACAAGTACCCACTGCAATGTATACCCACATAGTTGTCACAAGTACCCACTGCAATGTATACCCACACAGTTGTCACAAGTACCCACTGCAATGTATACCCACACAGATGTCACAAGTACCCACTGCAATGTATACCCACACAGTTGTCACAAGTACCCACTGCAATGTATACCCACACAGTTGTCACAAGTACCCACTGCAATGTATACCCACAAAGTTGTCACAAGTACCCACTGCAATGTATACCCACACAGTTATCACAAGTACCCACTGCAATGTATACCCACACAGTTGTCACAAGTACCCATTGCAATGTATACCCACACAGTTGTCACAAGTACCCACTGCAATGTATACCCACACAGTTGTCACAAGTACCCACTGCAATGTATACCCACACAGTTGTCACAAGTACCCACTGCAATGTATGCCCACACAGTTGTCACAAGCACCCACTGCAATGTATACCCACACAGTTGTCACAAGTACTCACTGCAATGTATACCCACACAGTTGTCACAAGTACCCACTGCAATGTATACCCACACAGTTGTCACAAGTACCCACTGCAATGTATACCCACAAAGTTGTCACAAGTACCCACTGCAATGTATACCCACACAGTTGTCACAAGTACCCACTGCAATGTATACCCACACAGTTGTCACAAGTACCCACTGCAATGTATACCCACACAGTTGTCACAAGTACCCACTGCAATGTATACCCACACAGTTGTCACAAGTACCCACTGCAATGTATACCCACACAGTTGTCACAAGTACCCACTGCAATGTATACCCACACAGTTGTCACAAGTACCCACTGCAATGTATACCCACACAGTAGTCACAAGTACCCACTGCAATGTATATCCACACAGTTGTCACAAGTACCCACTGCAATGTATACCCACACAGTTGTCACAAGTACCCACTGCAATGTATACCCACACAGTTGTCACAAGTACCCACTGCAATGTATACCCACAAAGTTGTCGCAAGTACCCACTGCAATGTATACCCACACAGTTGTCACAAGTACCCACTGCAATGTATACCCACACAGTTGTCACAAGTACCCACTGCAATGTACACCCACACAGTTGTCACAAGTACCCACTGCAATGTATACCCACACAGTTGTCACAAGTACCCACTGCAATGTATACCCACACAGTTGTCGCAAGTACCCACTGCAATGTATACCCACACAGTTGTCACAAGTACCCACTGCAATGTATACCCACATAGTTGTCACAAGTACCCACTGCAATGTATACCCACACAGTTGTCACAAGTACCCACTGCAATGTATACCCACACAGTTGTCACAAGTACCCACTGCAATGTATACCCACACAGTTGTCACAAGTACCCACTGCAATGTATACCCACACAGTTGTCACAAGTACCCACTGCAATGTATACCCACACAGTTGTCACAAGTACCCACTGCAATGTATACCCACACAGTTGTCACAAGTACCCACTGCAATGTATACCCACACAGTTGTCACAAGTACCCACTGCAATGTATACCCACACAGTTGTCACAAGTACCCACTGCAATGTATACCCACACAGTTGTCACAAGTACCCACTGCAATGTATACCCACAAAGTTGTCACAAGTACCCACTGCAATGTATACCCACACAGTTGTCACAAGTACCCACTGCAATGTATACCCACAACGTTGTCACAAGTACCCACTGCAATGTATACCCACAAAGTTGTCACAAGTACCTACTGCAATGTATACCCACACAGTTGTCACAAGTACCCACTGCAATGTATATCCACACAGTTGTCACAAGTACCCACTGCAATGCATACCCAAACAGTTGTCACAAGTACCCACTGCAATGTATACCCACAAAGTTGTCACAAGTACCCACTGCAATGTATACCCACAAAGTTGTCACAAGTACCCACTGCAATGTATACCCACACAGTTGTCACAAGTACCCACTGCAATGTATACCCACACAGTTGTCACAAGTACCCACTGCAATGTATACCCACACAGTTGTCACAAGTACCCACTGCAATGTACACCCACACAGTTGTCACAAGTACCCACTGCAATGTATACCCACACAGTTGTCACAAGTACCCACTGCAATGTATACCCACACAGTTGTCACAAGTACTTACTGCAATGTATACCCACACAGTTGTCACAAGTACCCACTGCAATGTATACCCACACAGTTGTCACAAGTACCCACTGCAATGTATACCCACACAGTTGTCACAAGTACCCACTGCAATGTATACCCACACAGTTGTCACAAGTACCCACTGCAATGTATACCCACACAGTTGTCACAAGTACCCACTGCAATGTATACCCACACAGTTGTCACAAGTACCCACTGCAATGTATACCCACACAGTTGTCACAAGTACCCACTGCAATGTATACCCACACAGTTGTCACAAGTACCCACTGCAATGTATACCCACACAGATGTCACAAGTACCCACTGCAATGTATACCCACACAGTTGTCACAAGTACCCACTGCAATGTATACCCACACAGTTGTCACAAGTACCCACTGCAATGTATACCCACACAGTTGTCACAAGTACCCACTGCAATGTATACCCATAAAGTTGTCGCAAGTACCCACTGCAATGTATACCCACACAGTTGTCACAAGTACCCACTGCAATGTATACCCACACAGATGTCACAAGTACCCACTGCAATGTATACCCACACAGTTGTCACAAGTACCCACTGCAATGTATACCCACACAGTTGTCACAAGTACCCACTGCAATGTATACCCACACAGTTGTCACAAGTACCCACTGCAATGTATACCCACAAAGTTGTCGCAAGTACCCACTGCAATGTATACCCACACAGTTGTCACAAGTACCCACTGCAATGTATACCCACAAAGTTGTCACAAGTACCCACTGCAATGTATACCCACACAGTTATCACAAGTACCCACTGCAATGTATACCCACAAAGTTGTCACAAGTACCCACTGCAATGTATACCCACACAGTTGTCACAAGTACCCACTGCAATGTATACCCACACAGTTGTCACAAGTACCCACTACAATGTATACCCACACAGTTGTCACAAGTACCCACTGCAATGTATACCCACAAAGTTGTCACAAGTACCCACTGCAATGTATACCCACACAGTTGTCACAAGTACCCACTGCAATGTATACCCACACAGTTGTCACAAGTACCCACTGCAATGTATACCCACACAGTTGTCACAAGTACCCACTGCAATGTATACCCACACAGTTGTCACAAGTACCCACTGCAATGTATACCCACAAAGTTGTCACAAGTACCCACTGTAATGTATACCCACACAGTTGTCACAAGTACCCACTGCAATATATACCCACACAGTTGTCACAAGTACCCACTGCAATGTATATCCACACAGTTGTCACAAGTACCCACTGCAATGTATACCCACACAGTTGTCACAAGTACCCACTGCAATGTATACCCACACAGTTGTCACAAGTACCCACTGCAATGTATACCCACACAGTTGTCACAAGTACCCACTGCAATGTATACCCACATAGTTGTCACAAGTACCCATTGCAATGTATACCCACACAGTTGTCACAAGTACCCACTGCAATGTATACCCACACAGTTGTCACAAGTACCCACTGCAATGTATATCCACACAGTTGTCACAAGTACCCACTGCAATGTATACCCACGAAGTTGTCACAAGTACCCACTGCAATGTATACCCACACAGTTGTCACAAGTACCCACTGTAATGTATATCCACACAGTTGTCACAAGTACCCATTGCAATGTATACCCACACAGTTGTCACAAGTACCCATTGCAATGTATACCCACACAGTTGTCACAAGTACCCACTGCAATGTATACCCACACAGTTGTCACAAGTACCCACTGCAATGTATACCCACACAGTTGTCACAAGTACCCACTGCAATGTATACCCACACAGATGTCACAAGTACCCACTGCAATGTATACCCACACAGTTGTCACAAGTACCCACTGCAATGTATACCCACACAGTTGTCACAAGTACCCACTGCAATGTATACCCACACAGTTGTCACAAGTACCCACTGCAATGTATACCCACACAGTTGTCACAAGCACCCACTGCAATGTATACCCACACAGATGTCACAAGTACCCACTGCAATGTATACCCACATAGTTGTCACAAGTACCCACTGCAATGTATACCCACACAGTTGTCACAAGTACCCACTGCAATGTATACCCACACAGATGTCACAAGTACCCACTGCAATGTATACCCACACAGTTGTCACAAGTACCCACTGCAATGTATACCCACACAGTTGTCACAAGTACCCACTGCAATGTATACCCACACAGTTGTCACAAGTACCCACTGCAATGTATACCCACACAGATGTCACAAGTACCCACTGCAATGTATACCCACACAGTTGTCACAAGTACCCACTGCAATGTATACCCACACAGTTGTCACAAGTACCCACTGCAATGTATACCCACACAGTTGTCACAAGTACCCACTGCAATGTATACCCACACAGTTGTCACAAGTACCCACTGCAATGTATACCCACACAGATGTCACAAGTACCCACTGCAATGTATACCCACACAGTTGTCACAAGTACCCACTGCAATGTATACCCACAAAGTTGTCACAAGTACCCACTGCAATGTATACCCACACAGTTGTCACAAGTACCCACTGCAATGTATACCCACACAGTTGTCACAAGTACCCACTGCAATGTATACCCACACAGTTATCACAAGTACCCACTGCAATGTATACCCACACAGTTGTCACAAGTACCCACTGCAATGTATACCCACACAGTTATCACAAGTACCCACTGCAATGTATACCCACACAGTTGTCACACGTACCCACTGCAATGTATACCCACACAGTTATCACAAGTACCCACTGCAATGTATACCCACATAGTTGTCACAAGTACCCACTGCAATGTATACCCACACAGTTGTCACAAGTACCCACTGCAATGTATATCCACACAGTTGTCACAAGTACCCACTGCAATGTATACCCACACAGTTGTCACAAGTACCCACTGCAATGTATACCCACACAGTTGTCACAAGTACCCACTGCAATGCATACCCACACAGTTGTCACAAGTACCCACTGCAATGTATACCCACACAGTTGTCACAAGTACCCACTGCAATGTATACCCACAAAGTTGTCACAAGTACCCACTGCAATGTATACCCACACAGTTATCACAAGTACCCACTGCAATGTATACCCACACAGTTGTCACAAGTACCCATTGCAATGTATACCCACACAGTTGTCACAAGTACCCACTGCAATGTATACCCACACAGTTGTCACAAGTACCCACTGCAATGTATACCCACACAGTTGTCACAAGTACCCACTGCAATGTATGCCCACACAGTTGTCACAAGTACCCACTGCAATGTATACCCACACAGTTGTCACAAGTACTCACTGCAATGTATACCCACACAGTTGTCACAAGTACCCACTGCAATGTATACCCACACAGTTGTCACAAGTACCCACTGCAATGTATACCCACAAAGTTGTCACAAGTACCCACTGCAATGTATACCCACACAGTTGTCACAAGTACCCACTGCAATGTATACCCACACAGTTGTCACAAGTACCCACTGCAATGTATACCCACACAGTTGTCACAAGTACCCACTGCAATGTATACCCACACAGTTGTCACAAGTACCCACTGCAATGTATACCCACACAGTTGTCACAAGTACCCACTGCAATGTATACCCACACAGTTGTCACAAGTACCCACTGCAATGTATACCCACACAGTAGTCACAAGTACCCACTGCAATGTATATCCACACAGTTGTCACAAGTACCCACTGCAATGTATACCCACACAGTTGTCACAAGTACCCACTGCAATGTATACCCACACAGTTGTCACAAGTACCCACTGCAATGTATACCCACAAAGTTGTCGCAAGTACCCACTGCAATGTATACCCACACAGTTGTCACAAGTACCCACTGCAATGTATACCCACACAGTTGTCACAAGTACCCACTGCAATGTACACCCACACAGTTGTCACAAGTACCCACTGCAATGTATACCCACACAGTTGTCACAAGTACCCACTGCAATGTATACCCACACAGTTGTCGCAAGTACCCACTGCAATGTATACCCACACAGTTGTCACAAGTACCCACTGCAATGTATACCCACATAGTTGTCACAAGTACCCACTGCAATGTATACCCACACAGTTGTCACAAGTTCCCACTGCAATGTATGCCCACACAGTTGTCACAAGTACCCACTGCAATGTATACCCACACAGTTGTCACAAGTACCCACTGCAATGTATACCCACACAGTTGTCACAAGTACCCACTGCAATGTATACCCACACAGTTGTCACAAGTACCCACTGCAATGTATACCCACAAAGTTGTCACAAGTACCCACTGCAATGTATACCCACACAGTTGTCACAAGTACCCACTGCAATGTATACCCACACAGTTGTCACAAGTACCCACTGCAATGTATACCCACACAGTTGTCACAAGTACCCACTGCAATGTATACCCACACAGTTGTCACAAGTACCCACTGCAATGTATACCCACAAAGTTGTCACAAGTACCCACTGCAATGTATACCCACACAGTTGTCACAAGTACCCACTGCAATGTATACCCACACAGTTGTCACAAGTACCCACTGCAATGTATACCCACACAGTTGTCACAAGTACCCACTGCAATGTATACCCACACAGTTGTCACAAGTACCCACTGCAATGTATACCCACAAAGTTGTCACAAGTACCCACTGCAATGTATACCCACACAGTTGTCACAAGTACCCACTGCAATGTATACCCACACAGTTGTCACAAGTACCCACTGCAATGTATACCCACACAGTTGTCACAAGTACCCACTGCAATGTATACCCACACAGTTGTCACAAGTACCCACTGCAATGTATACCCACACAGTTGTCACAAGTACCCACTGCAATGTATACCCACACAGTTGTCACAAGTACCCACTGCAATGTATACCCACACAGTTGTCACAAGTACCCACTGCAATATATACCCACACAGTTGTCACAAGTACCCACTGCAATGTATACCCAAACAGTTGTCACAAGTACCCACTGCAATGTATACCCACACAGTTGTCACAAGTACCCACTGCAATGTATACCCACACAGTTGTCACAAGTACCCACTGCAATGTATACCCACACAGTTGTCACAAGTACCCACTGCAATGTATACCCACAAAGTTGTCACAAGTACCCACTGCAATGTATACCCACACAGTTGTCACAAGTACCCACTGCAATGTATACCCACAACGTTGTCACAAGTACCCACTGCAATGTATACCCACAAAGTTGTCACAAGTACCTACTGCAATGTATACCCACACAGTTGTCACAAGTACCCACTGCAATGTATATCCACACAGTTGTCACAAGTACCCACTGCAATGTATACCCACACAGTTGTCACAAGTACCCACTGCAATGTATACCCACACAGTTGTCACAAGTACCCACTGCAATGTATACCCACACAGTTGTCACAAGTACCCACTGCAATGTATACCCACAGAGTTGTCACAAGTACCCACTGCAATGTATACCCACACAGTTGTCACAAGTACCCACTGCAATGTATACCCACAAAGTTGTCACAAGTACCCACTGCAATGTATACCCACACAGTTGTCACAAGTACCCACTGCAATGTATACCCACACAGTTGTCACAAGTACCCACTGCAATGTATACCCACACAGTTGTCACAAGTACCCACTGCAATGTATACCCACACAGTTGTCACAAGTACCCACTGCAATGTATACCCACAAAGTTGTCACAAGTACCCACTGCAATGTATACCCACACAGTTGTCACAAGTACCCACTGCAATGTATACCCACACAGTTGTCACAAGTACCCACTGCAATGTATACCCACACAGTTGTCACAAGTACCCACTGCAATGTATACCCACACAGTTGTCACAAGTACCCACTGCAATGTATACCCACACAGTTGTCACAAGTACCCACTGCAATGTATACCCACACAGTTGTCACAAGTACCCACTGCAATGTATACCCACACAGTTGTCACAAGTACCCACTGCAATGTATACCCACACAGTTGTCACAAGTACCCACTGCAATGTATACCCACACAGTTGTCACAAGTACCCACTGCAATGTATACCCACACAGTTGTCACAAGTACCCACTGCAATGTATACCCACACAGTTGTCACAAGTACCCACTGCAATGTATACCCACACAGTTGTCACAAGTACCCACTGCAATGTATACCCACAAAGTTGTCACAAGTACCCACTGCAATGTATACCCACACAGTTGTCACAAGTACCCACTGCAATGTATACCCACAACGTTGTCACAAGTACCCACTGCAATGTATACCCACAAAGTTGTCACAAGTACCTACTGCAATGTATACCCACACAGTTGTCACAAGTACCCACTGCAATGTATATCCACACAGTTGTCACAAGTACCCACTGCAATGCATACCCAAACAGTTGTCACAAGTACCCACTGCAATGTATACCCACAAAGTTGTCACAAGTACCCACTGCAATGTATACCCACAAAGTTGTCACAAGTACCCACTGCAATGTATACCCACACAGTTGTCACAAGTACCCACTGCAATGTATACCCACACAGTTGTCACAAGTACCCACTGCAATGTATACCCACACAGTTGTCACAAGTACCCACTGCAATGTATACCCACAAAGTTGTCGCAAGTACCCACTGCAATGTATACCCACACAGTTGTCACAAGTACCCACTGCAATGTATACCCACACAGTTGTCACAAGTACCCACTGCAATGTATACCCACACAGTTGTCACAAGTACCCACTGCAATGTATACCCACACAGTTGTCACAAGTACCCACTGCAATGTATACCCACACAGTTGTCACAAGTACCCACTGCAATGTACACCCACACAGTTGTCACAAGTACCCACTGCAATGTATACCCACACAGTTGTCACAAGTACCCACTGCAATGTATACCCACACAGTTGTCACAAGTACTTACTGCAATGTATACCCACACAGTTGTCACAAGTACCCACTGCAATGTATACCCACACAGTTGTCACAAGTACCCACTGCAATGTATACCCACACAGTTGTCACAAGTACCCACTGCAATGTATACCCACACAGTTGTCACAAGTACCCACTGCAATGTATACCCACAAAGTTGTCACAAGTACCCACTGCAATGTATACCCACACAGTTGTCACAAGTACCCACTGCAATGTATACCCACACAGTTGTCACAAGTACCCACTGCAATGTATACCCACACAGTTGTCACAAGTACTCACTGCAATGTATACCCACACAGTTGTCACAAGTACCCACTGCAATGTATACCCACACAGTTGTCACAAGTACCCACTGCAATGTATATCCACACAGTTGTCACAAGTACCCACTGCAATGTATACCCACACAGATGTCACAAGTACCCACTGCAATGTATACCCACAAAGTTGTCACAAGTACCCACTGCAATGTATACCCACACAGTTGTCACAAGTACCCACTGCAATGTATACCCACACAGTTGTCACAAGTACCCACTGCAATGTATACCCACAAAGTTGTCACAGGTACCCACTGCAATGTATACCCACACAGATGTCACAAGTACCCACTGCAATGTATACCCACAAAGTTGTCACAAGTACCCACTGCAATGTATATCCACACAGTTGTCACAAGTACCCACTGTAATGTATATCCACACAGTTGTCACAAGTACCCACTGCAATGTATACCCACACAGTTGTCACAAGTACCCACTGCAATGTATACCCACAAAGTTGTCACAAGTACCCACTGCAATGTATACCCACACAGTTGTCACAAGTACCCACTGCAATGTATACCCACAAAGTTGTCACACGTACCCACTGCAATGTATACCCACACAGTTGTCACAAGTACCCACTGCAATGTATGCCCACACAGTTGTCACAAGTACCCACTGCAATGTATATCCACACAGTTGTCACAAGTACCCACTGCAATGTATACCCACACAGTTGTCACAAGTACCCACTGTAATGTATACCCACACAGTTGTCACAAGTACCCACTGCAATGTATACCCACAAAGTTGTCACACGTACCCACTGCAATGTATACCCACACAGTTGTCACAAGTACCCACTGCAATGTATGCCCACACAGTTGTCACAAGTACCCACTGCAATGTATATCCACACAGTTGTCACAAGTACCCACTGCAATGTATACCCACAAAGTTGTCACACGTACCCACTGCAATGTATACCCACACAGTTGTCACAAGTACCCACTGCAATGTATGCCCACACAGTTGTCACAAGTACCCACTGCAATGTATATCCACACAGTTGTCACAAGTACCCACTGCAATGTATACCCACACAGTTGTCACAAGTACCCACTGCAATGTATACCCACACAGTTGTCACAAGTACCCATTGCAATGTATACCCACACAGTTGTCACAAGTACCCACTGCAATGTATACCCACACAGTTGTCACAAGTACCCACTGCAATGTATACCCACAAAGTTGTCACAAGTACCCACTGCAATGTATATCCACACAGTTGTCACAAGTACCCACTGCAATGTATACCCACACAGTTGTCACAAGTACCCACTGCAATGTATACCCACACAGTTGTCACAAGTACCCACTGCAATGTATACCCACAAAGTTGTCACAAGTACCCACTGCAATGTATACCCACACAGTTGTCACAAGTACCCACTGCAATGTATACCCACACAGTTGTCACAAGTACCCACTGCAATGTATACCCACACAGTTGTCACAAGTACCCACTGCAATGTATACCCACAAAGTTGTCACACGTACCCACTGCAATGTATACCCACACAGTTGTCACAAGTACCCACTGCAATGTATGCCCACACAGTTGTCACAAGTACCCACTGCAATGTATATCCACACAGTTGTCACAAGTACCCACTGCAATGTATACCCACACAGTTGTCACAAGTACTTACTGCAATGTATACCCACACAGTTGTCACAAGTACCCACTGCAATGTATACCCACACAGTTGTCACAAGTACCCACTGCAATGTATACCCACACAGTTGTCACAAGTACCCACTGCAATGTATACCCACAAAGTTGTCACACGTACCCACTGCAATGTATACCCACACAGTTGTCACAAGTACCCACTACAATATATACCCACACAGTTGTCACAAGTACCCACTGCAATGTATACCCACACAGTTGTCACAAGTACCCACTGCAATGTATACCCACACAGTTGTCACAAGTACCCAGTGCAATGTATACCCACAAAGTTGTCACAAGTACCCACTGCAATGTATACCCACAAAGTTGTCACAAGTACCCACTGCAATGTATACCCACAAAGTTGTCACAAGTACCCACTGCAATGTATACCCACACAGTTGTCACAAGTACCCACTGCAATGTATACCCACACAGTTGTCACAAGTACCCACTGCAATGTATACCCACAAAGTTGTCACAAGTACCCACTGCAATGTATACCCACACAGTTGTCACAAGTACCCACTGCAATGTATGCCCACACAGTTGTCACAAGTACCCACTGCAATGTATATCCACACAGTTGTCACAAGTACCCACTGCAATGTATACCCACACAGTTGTCACAAGTACCCACTGCAATGTATACCCACACAGTTGTCACAAGTACCCACTGCAATGTATACCTACAAAGTTGTCACAAGTACCCACTGCAATGTATACCCACACAGTTGTCACAAGTACCCACTGCAATGTATATCCACACAGTTGTCACAAGTACCCACTGCAATGTATACCCACACAGTTGTCACAAGTACCCACTGCAATGTATACCCACACAGTTGTCACAAGTACCCACTGCAATGTATACCCACAAAGTTGTCACAAGTACCCACTGCAATGTATACCCACAAAGTTGTCACAAGTACCCACTGCAATGTATACCCACAAAGTTGTCACAATTACCCACTGCAATGTATACCCACACAGTTGTCACAAGTACCCACTACAATGTATACCCACACAGTTGTCACAAGTACCCACTGCAATGTATACCCACAAAGTTGTCACAAGTACCCACTGCAATGTATACCCACAAAGTTGTCACAAGTACCCACTGCAATGTATATCCACACAGTTGTCACAAGTACCCACTGCAATGTATACCCACACAGTTGTCACAAGTACCCACTGCAATGTATACCCACACAGTTGTCACAAGTACCCACTGCAATGTATACCCACACAGTTGTCACAAGTACCCACTGCAATGTATACCCACACAGTTGTCACAAGTACCCACTGCAATGTATACCCACACAGTTGTCACAAGTACCCACTGCAATGTATACCCACACAGTTGTCACAAGTACCCACTGCAATGTATACCCACACAGTTGTCACAAGTACCCACTGCAATGTATACCCACACAGTTGTCACAAGTACCCACTGCAATGTATATCCACACAGTTGTCACAAGTACCCACTGCAATGTATACCCACACAGTTGTCACAAGTACCCACTGCAATGTATACCCACACAGTTGTCACAAGTACCCACTGCAATGTATACCCACACAGTTGTCACAAGTACCCACTGCAATGTATACCCACACAGTTGTCACAAGTACCCACTGCAATGTATACCCACACAGTTGTCACAAGTACCCACTGCAATGTATATCCACACAGTTGTCACAAGTACCCACTGCAATGTATACCCACACAGTTGTCACAAGTACCCACTGCAATGTATACCCACACAGTTGTCACAAGTACCCACTGCAATGTATACCCACACAGTTGTCACAAGTACCCACTGCAATGTATACCCACACAGTTGTCACAAGTACCCACTGCAATGTATACCCACAAAGTTGTCACAAGTACCCACTGCAATGTATACCAACTAGCAGTGGCGACATATCTATGCCGCACAGTGCACCTCTTTCAGCTTGTATACCAGTCCCTGACAGTCCCACCGCAGCCAACTCGGAGTCAACTCCGAGTTAACTCTGAGTTAACTCCGAGCTAACACGTGCCGTTCATGTGTGCTCGGCAGCGAATCGTCACGAGGGCCCGAAGCTAATCCGCGTCAGCGAGGGCGACAACCTGGTGTTACGCTGCGCGGCGGCCGGCGTGCCGCGCCCCTCCATCTCCTGGGACAACCCCGACGAGGACAACGGGCTCATCCGCAAGGGCTCCTGGCAAGGTGCGCTGGCCGCGCTGTGTCTGCTCCGGGCGGGCATTGGAAGGGCGGCCTCTTCGTTTAGATTATGGATCCGGTGACTGGTCTCGTTCTGATAGGGCTTGGAACTTCTGCATTTGTGTAGGGCGGGATTGGCAGAGACATCGCTACAACATCGGTAGGGCCGTCGGCTGTATTGGATGGCACACATTGAAATCGGAGAGAAGGTATGCGGGAGCAGGACTCAGGGCAGGATTGGCCACATTCATTAACTCCACGGGGATATGATGATTGATGAGGTTCGGTGCCACTTTCGATATCCGGCTAATCCAAATCAGCCTGCCGGCAGTGATAACCTCGTTTCTGAGATGTTCACGTCTGATGTCAGCTCCATTGGTCCTGACTAATGCCTGGGCCATGAGACGAGAATCCCCTGTCAAATATCGGTATTATCATCTCATCACGTCACCGGCTGGAGTCAGCTGACTCAGACACGACTGGACCGTGTTTCAGCCACCAACATGGAAGAGCGGAACCTGGAGCTGATTAGGATTCATCGGAAACAGAGCGGGCGCTACAGGTGTACGGCCTCGAACGCCGTTCCGCCGGACGCCAGCAAGATCTTCCAGGTCACCGTCATGTGTGAGCAGCAGCACGCCTCGCTCCTCTCATGGGTCGTAACTCGTCATTCTGGCAGGCAATATTGGCACATGGTGAATGTCTTGACAAATAATGGTGACTTCTGTGTTCTAACGTGCTGTATTGTGCACATTATGCTCCAGTTGCACTATAGTCTGAGCCATAAGTATTTGAATCAAATATGAAATAATATGCTTTTACAAATTCCATGCTACATTAATATTCATAGGCATATTGGCAGATGATGCTCACAAATCTAAACTCAGTCACATTCCCGGCAATATCTTACTCCTAATATAAACTGAAAAATAGATAGCTAACGCTTGAAATATGCCCGCCTAGGTTGAGTTACGATAAATGTCCTTCTTGGATGACCTGCATAAATATAATGTATTTTCTTGAGCTGCTGAGTGAGAGTTAATTATTGTCCGGAGCCGTCGTGGCTCGTGGTGCCATACTATTTAAGGTAATAGTTTTACACGTAACTGCGCTTTATTAATTCAGTATTATTACCCTTCATTATGATTTATCAAGTAATGTATTAATTCAATCATCATGGTTATGATTATGATGAACAGGATTACTATCACTATTATTGGTCCCGTTGGGCATTACCATTATTACGAGCGAGCGCCAAGCGCTCGCTCGTCCTTCCGTGGTATATGGGAAAAATCTGATTATGAGCGGCCCGGTCCAACCCGGCCCAACCCGGCCCGTGGCGACGCTTTTGAGAAGCTCATATCTCTGCAACTGCTCGTCTGATTGACATGCGGGCTTCTTTGCTGAGCAGCCCCATCCAACTGTTTGAGACCAGTGCCGACTGATGTGGGTGACTACCACTGCGGGTGGCGCGTGCCGCGTGACCGGTGTGGAAAAGTGTTTTCTCGCAAATACTTCGCAAGGGCTGGGCAGATTATGTGCAAATTTGGTGTGTGGTTAGTGACCCCTCAGCAGCCACCTTCCCACACATCAGGGGTGGGGTGACTGCTCGTGCGCCTGTGTACACCCCTATTCTATATCTTAGGAACGGCTGAGCCGATTGTGTTCAAATTTGGTGTGTGATTAGAGACCTCTCAGCCGCCAGTTTCCCACAAGTCAGGGGTGGGGTGCCTCTGCACATGCGCACGTGCAGACCTCTATTCTATATTTCAGGAACGGCTGAGCCGATTGTGTTCTAATTTGGTGTGTAGTTAGGGACCTTTCAGCCGCCGCCTTTCCACAAGTCAGGGATGGGGTACCTCTGCACGTGCGCACGAGCTCACCCCTATTCTATATTTCAGGAATGGCTGAGCCGATTGTGTTCTAATTTGGTGTGTGGTTAGGGACCTATAAGCCGCCACTTTCCCACAAGTTAGAGCTGGGGTGCCTCTGCACGTGTGCACGTGATAACACCTTTTGTATCTCAGAAACTACTTGCCCGATCGAGTTGAAATTCACCATATATTTCGTTTGCGCTCGCTCGTTTATCGTCGCTCGCTCGTCCTTCCGTGGTGTATGGGAAAATCTGATTACGAGCGGCCCGGCCCGGCCCGACCCGGTCCGACCCGTGGCGACGCTTTTTAGGAGCTCATATCTCTGTAACCACACGTCCGATTGACAAGCGGACTTCTTTGCTGAGCAGCCCCATCTAAGCCCCAGCCCCAGGAAAATCTGATTACGAGCGGCCCGGCCCGGCCCGACCCGGTCCGACCCGTGGCGACGCTTTTTAGGAGCTCATATCTCTGTAACCACACGTCCGATTGACAAGCGGACTTCTTTGCTGAGCAGCCCCATCTAACCTACCCTGTTTTAGACCAGTGCCGACTCGTGTGGGTGACTATCACTGCGCGTGGCGCGTGCAGCGTGGGGGTGTTGAAAAGTATTTTCTCGCAATAACACTAGAACGGCTGGGCAGATTATGTGCAAATTGCGTGTGTGTTTAGGGACCCCTCAGCCGCCACTTTCACACAAAGCAGGGTTACGGTGACTCTGCACGTGCGCACGTGCACACCCCTATTATATATATCAGGAACGGCTGATCCGATTGTGTTCAAAATTTGGTGTGTGGTTAGGGACCTCTCATCCGCCAGTTTCTCACAAGTCAGGGGTGGGTGCCTCTGCACGTGCACACGTGCAGACCCCTATTATGTATCTTAGGAACGGCTGAGCCGATTGTGTTCCAATTTGGTGCGTGGTTAGGGGCCTCTCAGCCGCCACCTTCCCACAAGTCAGGGGTGGGATGGCTTTGCACGTGCACACGTGTACAACCCTATTTTATATATCTGGAACGGCTGAGCCGATTGTGTTCAAATTTGGTGTGTGGTTAGGGATCTCTCAGCCCCCACTTTCCCACAAGTCAAAGGTGGGTGACTCTGCACGTGCGCACGTGCGCACCTTTTTTGTATCTCAGAAACTACTTGCCCGATCGAGTTGAAATTCCCCATACATTTCCTTCGCGCTCGCTCGTTCATCGCCAACTACGGCGCCTTACTGGTAGTAAATTTGAGCTTATTCTAAGCCCTGACAATAACACGCTGATCGATAGCGGGCGTGAGCAATCTGCAGTAATGCCACTTGGCCGCCTGCATCCAGCCGTGTAACACCCGCTGAATCTGTCTCAGATCCGCCACTGATACGGTGCGTCAACAACCAGCTGGTGGTGCGCCAGGACCTCTCCATCACACTCGAGTGTCTGGTGGACGCCTCGCCGGCGCCGCTCAACTTCTGGCGCTTCAACGGCAAGGTGCTGAAGAACGACGACAAGTACACCACGAGGCACGAGGATGTGCCCGACTCGCCGCAAGAGGTAAGAGCAGGCTGCTGAGACCAGACTTGTGCTTGATTCCGCTTCAGCGGAATCAATTCCGATTCCATGCCAAGCCAGATGGGTCTGATTCCGATTCCGATTCCAATAGATATTTTACTAGGGGAATCGATTCCGAATCCGATTCCAGGGCACTTAAAAAGCTTGATTCCGAATCAGATTCCATTGATTCCATTCTGCATCAAAAATTTCCGATCATATCTATATTTTGTACAAATGACATGAATGACACGAATAGTAATATTAAATATATTATACAGTATATTTACTATGGCTATTTTGCTATAAAACTTCAATTAATTTCATGAATTTGTTGAAGATCGTTGTATGTCTCCACCTAAGTAAGTATAATTACTGATAAGTGATAATGTTTATTGACCCTCATTACGCAACAAATCATCGCTTCGCGATGCTCTATGTATGCATGCTAAAAAAAAAAATTGCCTTCAGGGACGTTTAAATTCATGGTCAGAGTGATTTTTACGATGATAAGACGGAATCACTTGAAATTGCCATTGATTCCAATTCCGATTCCATTAATTTCTAAACATGATTGACTCCACCTGATTCCGATTCCACGCAGATGCCAATGGAATCGAATCCGATTCCGATTCCCGTACAAACGGAATCGATTCCGGAATCGGATTCGATTCCACTGAAATCAAGCACAAGTCTGGCTGAGACAGACAGCCGCGAGAGATGCTCATTTTAGTAAAGTAGAGTTGATGTGGAAGAGACAGGGTCGTTAGGTGTTCGCTTGAATCGAAAACAATAACAATACGATGGCGTCTGTTTGATGAAATACCACACAGTCCGAGATCAGTTAAAACCGGAACAGTAATTGTCGATTCATGTTTCAGCACTTATCAATGGATTGAACACAGGCTATTCAGTTGCTAATGTGGCGCTCTCCGGATCACGTTTATTAGTCTATAGGGTCCATAAATCCTCGTTCAAGTTGTTCCTGTTGCGCGATCCAATGAGACAATATGATACTTTGCCACATGCTTCATGTTTTTATTTGGACTGGATTCCGGGCTGGGAAATGAGCTTATGTAGCGGGCATGCAGCATGCTTTAGACTATTCGAGCCTGTGTGAATACATACTGGCATCTGTATTCTGTAGCAACATTGTGAACAGTCTCATCACGGCTAGCGAGGCTGCATCAGGTCACGATCGTGGTCACGGCCACGGGGGATCAGTTGCGTCATGATCAGCAGTCCCTGCGGACAGCAGGAGGGCCGGCAGTGGCGGTCCGACGACGGGCGATCTGATGCAGGGCGATCTGACGAGCTAACAAGTGACGAGACTGACGCTGATGCGACATAAATATCACCAGAATATGTCGGTTATGAGGAGACTTAGTCCTTCCTGTTCAGTAGCCTGTGAAATTTGTGTTGTCTTCTGGCTGAGATGGAGGAGATTCAGGGCGCAGATTAAATCAGACTTACTAGGGCGTTAGATGCTGAACATGTACTCGATACATACCGAACATACCACATGCTCGATTCGTACCACACCTCGTCCATCAGGCCTTTAAGCCCCTCCGGCTCTGTGGCCAGAGCTGCACGAGTGAAGTGTGTCTTGGGACAGCTCCTAAGCTCCTCGTTTTCTCGGCACACCTCATGTGAGGTGTGCTGTGGGTGAGACGGTCCAGGGATGGTCCTGGTGGCCAAGACACACTGAGTGATCCAATCTCTTACTCAGCAGCTGAGGTATCAGCACTGCTACTCTGCACGCTGCCTGAGGTGCACGCTATTTTCTTGGCAGAATAAATGCACGCATGTGTACTGTGTGGGTAATGTTTCCATTTTAAGCGGCATTGAATATAACCACATATGTACCGGAGCAGGCGTGTGACTGTGAGAGCAGGCATGATTAGAACAGATAATGGTAGGTATACCCAGAATACACTGAGTAGGTTTAAAGTTATATCGTGCTCACGTCTTTCTCGTACTCGTATTGTGCCCACGTCTTTCTCGCGCGGCGCGCTGAGGGCTTGGTCATGCGTCCAGCCCCGGCGAAATTAGATTACCGGCTGAGTCGCTATTGTTACGTGGTACCTTCCCCATATATCTCCGAAGAAAAAACGTCAAGTGAATGAGTCAGATCATGTTTGAGTCTTATATACCAGTTAAACGCCTTTTTGGTCGATGAACGAGCCGGCGCGCACTGGTAAAGCTAAAACAGATTTGGAATATGAAACGGTACGAGAGCACACGTGGTAGTAACACATAGTCCTTTTGGTCCTTTTAGCCCCCCATACAAATTGCATGCCAACATAAAAATTAAGTTTGATTAAATTGTACATGATCTCCTTTCTCAAATTCGCCAAAAGGGAGTACGTCCTGAGCGCTGCATGCTTCAGCGTATACAAAAACGAATGCTTAGACAAATCAAGCCATTTTTATCAATAATTATTTTTGTTCATTTCGACGTCTGTGGGTGCCACGCGCTGTGGTACCACCCCTATCAGAACGCACTATAACACAACCAAAATTAATTTGATGGTCCTATCCAATGGTGAAAACTCGATCTCAATCGAAGCAGTGGTTGCAAAGTTATTAGCTTCCGAAAAGCGTCTGTATGGCGGGTTCGGGCCGGGTCGGGCCGGGTCAAATGTAAATTTGTTACCGAGCGGGCGCGCAGCGCCCGTGAGGTTTCTCGTCAACTTCCTAGACACATTTACATTTGACCCGGCCCGAACCGGCCCGGCCCGACCCGGCCATACATACGCTTTTCGGAAGCTAATAACTTTGCAACCACTGTTCCGATTGAGATTGGGTTTTAACCGTTGGATAGGTCCATTAAATCAATTTTGTTTTTGGTATAGTGCGTTCTGATAGAGGTGGTACCACAGCGCGTGGCAGTTGGCACACGCGAACGTCGAAATGAATAAAAAACCTTGCAAAAATTATTATTGATAAAAATGGTTGTATTATTCTAAGCATTAATGTATACGCTGAAGCATGCAGCGCTCCGGACGTACTCTCTTTTGGTGGATTTGAGAAAGGAGATCATGAACAATTTAATACAGCTTCATTTTTTATGTTGGCATGCATTGAGGCCTGGCAATTTTACTGGAGGACTAAAATTACTGTGTTACTACCACGTGTGCTCCCTTACCGTTTCATATTTCAAACCTGTTTTAGCGTTACCAGAGCGCGCTCGCTCGGTCATCGCCCAAAAAGGCGTTTTACTGGTCTAGTAAGTTGACGAGAAACCTCACGGGTGCTTCGCACCCGCTCGGTAATTAAACCCTCAGGCGACGTTGGGACTGTTTTTCCCTGCGTGTCTGGCATTATTGGCAACAACGGTGGCTTCAGCAGCACCCTCTGCTATTGCATCTATATAGCTCTCAAGATTAATCACAATCTCTGACGTGAGTTGTCCGCGAGTCGTTTCATCCCACCGTTAAATTGATGAGCTTATTAATATCTAACAGCCGGCCGGAGCGCTTCCTGAATAGCGAGTCAACACCCATGATAAATATTACTCAGAATCGCAAGTTTAATGAAGACAAGATTCTCTGAAATCTTCAAAGTAACACTTCGTTATGCTTGTCTGTTCTATGGTGTTTGGAATTCAGTGTATTTAGGCTTTAGTATGTCATTGGATGAAAAATAGCGAGTGACTTTTACATTCACGGGATATTTGCAGAGTATTATCATCTGATGTATTAATTAGCGTCGGATTTAAGAGATTAGTCTCGAAATCATAACATATGCATCGACACTTAATCGGGTAATCTTTCTCGTCTCAATAAGGATCCAATCCCATTCCAAGTGACGCACTGAATTAGCTTGTTATCAGCGAAGATTTGGGTTCCGTTTTCCAATTTGGCCCAATTGATTCGGCTCGGAGCTGATACCTCCTGTACTAGGGAGAAATAGAGCTCTTAGCTGAGTTCCAGAATAGCGAACGAGCCAGTGGGTGATTGGAACATTCAGTAACAATTGGATCAGAGTAGCGGCTGCTGTCAGCACCAGCAGCTGACCCCCGTCACGTCGCACATCACACCGCTGTATGGCTGCTGTGGGCTGACCTGACCCAACCCGACCCAACCCGACCTGACCCGACCCGACCCGACCCGACCTGAACCAATCTAACCTGACCTGACCTGACCCGATTCGATCTGAACTGATCTAACCTAATCTGGCCTGACCTGGCCTGACCTGACCTGACCCGACCCGACCCGACCCGACCCGACCCGACCCGACCCGACCCGACCCGACCCGACCCGACCCGACCCAACCCGACCCGACCCAACCCGACCCAACCCGACCCGACCCGACCCAACCCAACCCGACCCGACCCGACCCGACCCGACCCGACCCGACCCGACCCGACCCGACCCGACCCGACCCGACCCGACCCGACCTGAACTGATCTAACATGATCTGACCTGACCACAGATGAAGTCGCAGCTGCGCATTAGGAAGATTGGTGACCAGGACTATGGCAAGTACTACTGCGTCAGCAAGAACGAGGTCGGCCAGACGGAGGGCGCCTTCACGCTCTATCGTAAGTACCATACGGGTGTTCTCCTGAACGATTCATATTCATGATCGAGTTCCAATGAAGCTCTCAGGTACCAAATGAGCAGGGACACGGTGTCGTATTAAGAAGCGGAACCTAGCCGCGCGACGAAAGAACAGAACTGCGGCTCACCGGAGTTGTCACACGTCAGACGTATGTTCATTCGAAATGGTAATTCCACCCATAACTCGTATGGAGACACGGCGGCAAATCGACTGGTGAGATTTCGGCTGTGACATTCCCTGGCGACGCGGTCTGCGGCCGGAGACTCGAGTCAACAGCGATGCTGAGAATCTCATTTCCAGACATAATTGCTGCGGCGAGCAGCGGTGCGGAATCGATGGCGCCCGGTGTGCCACAACACGCCTGGCAATTATCGCACGGTAATAAACGCTCATCGCTTCAAAACACTCATCGCTCCCGGTAGCGGGAACGGTCTCGTCGTCCCCATACCGGGGTAAGATAGTTCCCGGTAGCGGGACGGTCTCGTCGTCCCCATACCGGGGTAAGATAGTTCCCGGTAGCGGGACGGTCTCGTCGTCCCCATACCGGGTTAAGATCGTTCCCGGTAGCGGGACGGTCTTGTCGTCCCCATACCGGGGTAAGATAGTTCCCGGTAGCGGGACGGTCTTGTCGTCCCCATACCGGGGTAAGATAGTTCCCGGTAGCGGGACGGTCTCGTCGTCCCCATACCGGGGTAAGGCACGGAGAAGTCTGACCCTGAAAGCTCTCTTCTATCCAAATGTGTATTTAGCTGTTCTGGAAGCTCAGCTGCAGCTCTATTCCAGTTCAAAGCGATACATTTCTCAGATTAGATAGAGCGACACCTCCGGGACTGGGAGGCGACAGATATTCAGACACCTTTCCATCTGGGCCGCCCGGGTTTCGGTATCTGGGAGAGGGTGTGGCAAATCAGACGTGATTGCCTGTCGGACGCGGTCCCACACCGGCTGCAGCCGGGTGCCGGAATTAACTGTATCCACTCCCTCACTCCAGCCGCGACGGGTACGACTGAAATGAGGTACGGCGGGACGGGTACGGCTGAAATGAGGTACGGCGGGACGGGTACGGCTGGAGTGAGGAACGGCGGGACGGGTACGGCTGGAGTGAGGTACGGCGGGACGGGTACGGCTGAAATGAGGTACAGCGGGACGGGTACGGCTGGAGTGAGGTACGACGGGACGGGTACGGCTGGAGTGAGGTACAGCGGGACGGGTCTACTATCGCAGCGTATTACGACTAGGTTTGTGGGACTTCAACTGAATGTATGTAAGTTAAGGTATGCGATGCTTAAGATGCCTACATATGAAAAGTTTCCACTGAGGCTGGACATAATTGGCAATACAATA
Source organism: Chirona hameri (assembly GCA_036785665.1). Taxonomy (NCBI): domain Eukaryota; kingdom Metazoa; phylum Arthropoda; class Thecostraca; order Balanomorpha; family Balanidae; genus Chirona; species Chirona hameri. The sequence goes on along the minus strand of JAXIVJ010004124.1, from coordinate 41,939 downwards.
TTTAGTTCATACACAGAGAACAGGAGACCTGGATTTGACACGAAATATTCGACCTCTTATTTTAAGCACAGCAGTGAACGACGGTGCTGGACGCACATTTTCACGAGCCGAGACATAACATTGTATCAGCTTAACAGTTCCGTTTCAAATTTCGGCCACTTACTGCATTGCCTGAATTTCGTGTCAAATCCAGGTCTCCTGTTATCTGTGGCTCATAACATGCTAATACAATCAAAGCCATTGTGATCACAATCCTAATATAATTGACAATATCACATAATATTAGTATAATTAGAAACAAGTAACCAAGACGTATTCAAATTTGATCTTCCTTGCGTCTTATGATGCCCTTTTTATTTTAAATGAGTCTATCACTTATCGTTTTATTGTTAATCTCGTGAAGTTTAGCCTGAGCATGGAGCGCTGTGAAGCATAACGTGATGTTTTCGTCAGCGCCTACTGGCGGCAGGGGCGTAGGGAGGATTTCGCCCAGGAGGGGGGGGGGGACTAATGGGATCAGAGGGGCCCTCGTAGCCAAAGGGGGCCCACATCATTACAACAGTATAGTATATTTTTTCAGCTCGCAATTAATATTACATCAACTCGGCACTAACACTCGGGTATTTTTTAAATAATCTATACGCACCGAAATATATTGTACAAGACGACAGCGGTAACACGCAATAATACTCAGGTAAAGACAAAAGAAAGAAAGAAAAAAACGTAAAACGGGACAACCTAGTGCTGGGGCGCCGAGTCCGGCCTCTCTGACCCTGGCGCTGCCCCGACTGCGCTTTTCGGGCGGCGTCGGCACTGCTGCCGGCAGGTCGGGAGCAGGTAGCGCGCCAGATCCGGGTCTGCCAGGGGATTGCGTGGGTCCAGGAGTTAGAGGACGGCTCCACTCATCGCTGCGGGGTGCCTCGCTGCTCCCGCTGACATTTCGGCGAACATCACCCTGTATGCGGATAGCGGATCTCGGCGCGGCCCTGAGCTAGTGTTGGGCGGGGTTTCAGTCGGTGTTTCCCCAAGATCTAGAAACAAGTCCAGAGGGAGGTCTTCGCCTTTCTTTGTGGACTTAGGTTTCTTCTCGCTCGGAGTTGCTGCGGAGCTGGCGACACTCGCTGTACGCGGCAGACTGCCGCTGCATTCGCCGCCACCGTTGCTCCCGCTCCTGCTCGCGAGCTCGCGAAGGAAAGCCTTCGTCGATGGGCCACATGCTCCTCCAGTTTCGAACGCGACTGGTTCAAACCGGAACCGCTCGACAAGCTCGGCGTATTTGCGGCGTTTCGCGACCTCGGCGTCCTGGGCTGCTGCTCCGGCTTTTGTTGCGGCGGAAACTAGGTGGGAGTCTGCAAAGCTGTTGATGCAGGTGGCATCCCAGACGAGACTGCGCCCTTGAGAGAAGGGGAAGATAGTCATCCCATCTGGCCTCTTGCCAATGCCGCGGTCGACCCCGTGGGGTTCCAAGAGGGCGGGAACTCCGGCGGACTGCAGGCCTCGCCTGACGATGTCGTTTAGTGCTGTGTGGCGGGGTGTCTACTAGCACTGAAGCGACATGTCAGGGAGTAATATCCCTTGCTGTCCGCCAGCGCGCCGCATTTGCAGTAGTGCGCGTGACAGACGTCGGAACCGACGCGAAGGGCGATGGCGATGCAGACCGTCTCGTTGTCGAGCAGAGTGCCGAGGCTTGCCGAGGGCAGTGCGTGGAGCCACGCCCCGCTCTCGGAGGTGGCCGCGTTGAGGAGACGGGCTCGGCCAAACTGGTTGGCCTCCGTGAGTAGGGTATCCCTTTGGCGTTCAGCGAGCGGGGAGTCCCACGCCTTCTGCAGACGGCTGGCGTCGTCGTCGGGGGCTTCTTTGTCACCAGCCTTGGCCTGCCAGTCAACTGCTGCCGCCTCGCGCTCCGCCGCGACACTCGCCGCGAGAGATCCAGGTAGGATGGAGTAAGGAGCTGCTGACCGCGGTGCAGCGAGGAGACGAAGCTGGGGAGGGCGACATCTGCTGTCCGCCGGAGGCCGAGACCGCCGAGTCTAGATGGGAGGACAGCTTGCTCCCAGCTTGTCTCGTCGAAACTGACGTTCAATAGATCCACTACAGCTGTCTTCAGATCATCGTCCAGGTTCTTCAGGAGATCAGGTTGCTGGTATAGTGGAACAGATCTCAGGAGGTACTGCAGCCGCGGCAGCCAAAGACAGTTTCGGAGGAGAAAGAAGGCGGAGTGGACATCCATAAGGCGGAGGCGGGTGATCATGCGGTTCAGCTCCTTCTTCTTCTCCCCCAGTGCTGTCCTGGCTGCGGGGCCGGTAAGGGGTGCACCGAGGACAGTCTGCTCGGCGTCCTCCAATACTGAGGCGTCCGGGGCGACCTTGTGGAGTTTCGCAACAGTGCTGCCACACTGCTCGGCACCCCCAATGTCCTTCGGCAGGATGATCTCACATTTGGAGGGATGGGCCTCGAGACCGATCTGAGCCAGTCTGGGAACCAGCTGTTCTAAGTCGTTGATGATGTCGTTGATGTTTCTGCCCAGGGTTCCGTCGTCCAGGCACCAGCAGCAGCAGCACGTATAGTATGTTGTATGTTCTAAAACAACGACAAATACGTTTTCGACAACGAAAAACAAGTTTATTTTTTATTTTTGGAAGTCAAAAACACAAACTTTTGAAAATCCGAGATATACATTTTTAATATTATGTCATTTCCTTTTTCAACATTTCGTATTTGCAATTTTCGTAAAAACTCCAATTTCTACGATTTTTTTTATCTCAAACATGTATTGTTTTTCCACCAAAAATTACATGACATGACATGATTAAAACGTCATTATCTCCCAAAGTAATCCACCATTTTCATTAAAATATTGTGATAAGACGTACAATTGATGCAGCATGAGGTACCGAAGGATTGACGTTCGATATTTATCATTGTTTTCAAGTTATTGAGAAAATCCTGGAGGGGGGGGGGGGGGGGCAGATTCTTCCACCTCCAGCGGGGCGCGGGTAATGCAAATATTATCCTCAATCTTCTTCAATTCGGATTCAGGGAACAACACAGTACGTACATGCCGATTGTGCAAATGTACGATGAAGTTACAAAATCTCTACAAAATAACAAAATAACATGTTCCACCTTCATTTACAGACAGCTTTGGATCTCTACCACCACAGGACCCTCTACAGGCCTGCAGAGGGCCCTTTACACTCACTCTACAGATTGGCTGGGGCACGCTGCAGATCGACATGGCCCCTAAAGGCTGGAAGAGGGCCCTCTACAGGTCGGCAGGGCCCTCTAAATGTCGGAAGATGGCCTCTACAGATTGGCAGGGCGATCTACAGATCGGCAGGGCCCTCTAAATACCGGCAGAGGGCCCTCTACAGATTGGCAGGGCCCTATAAAGGCCGGCAGAGGGCCCTCTACAACCGGAAGAGGCCCTCTAAATGCTGACAGGGGGCCCTCTGCAGATCGGCAGGCCCTCTACATGCTGGAAGGGCCCTCTAAAGGTGGGCAGAGGGCCCTCTACAGATCGACGGGGCCTTCTAAAGGTCAGAAGAGGGCCCTCTACAGATTGGTTGGGACACTCTGAAGATCGAAAGGGCCTCTAAATCCTGGAAGAGGGCCCTCTAAAGGTCGACAAGTCCCTCTAAATGCCGACAGAGGCCCTCTACAGATTGACAGGGCGATCTACAGATCGGCAGGGCCCTCTAAAGACCGGAAGAGGGCCCTGTCCAGATCGGCAGGGACCTTCTCCAGATCGGCAGGGCCCTATAAAGGCCGGTAGAGGACCCTCTACAACCGGACGGGGCCCTCTACATGCCGACAGGGGCCCTCATCAGATCGGCAGGGCCCTCTAAAGGCCGTCAGGGACCTTTAAAGGCTGACATGGTCCTCTAAAGGCCGGCAGAGGGCCCTCTATAGATTGGCTGGGGCACTCTGCAGATAGACAGGGCCCCTAAAGGGTGGAAGATGGCCCTCTACAGGTCGGCAGGGTCCTCTAAATACCGGAAGAGGTCCTCTACAGATTGGCAGGGTGATCTATAGATCGGCAGGGCCCTCTAAAGATCGACAGAGGGCCCTCTCCAGAGCGGCAGGGACCCTCTACAGATTGACAGGACCCTATAAAGGCCGGAAGAGGGCCCTCTACAACCGGAAGGGGCCCTATAAATGCCGACAGGGGGCCCTCTGCAGATCGGCAGGCCCTCTACATGCTGGAAGGGCTCTCTAAAGGCGGGCAGAGGGCCCTTTACAGATCGGAAGGGCCCTCTAAAGGCCAGCAGAGGGCCCTCTACAGATTGGCTGGGACACTCCGCAGATCGACAGGGCCTCTAAAGCCTGGAAGAGGGCCCTCTACTGGTCGGCAGGGCCCTCTAAATGCCGACAGAGGCCCTCTACAGATTGGTAGGGCGATTTACAGATCGACAGGGCCCTCTAAAGACCGGCAGAGGGCCCTCTCCAGATCGGCAGGGACCCTCTCCAGATCGGCATGGCCCTATAAAGGCCGGCAGAGGGCCCTCTACAACCGGAAGAGGCCCATTAAATGCCGACAGGGGGCCCTCTGTAGATCGGCAGGTCCCTTTAAAAGCCCCAAAAGCTTTAAAAGAGCGAGGGCCCCAGGGGGCCCTCGCTCGGTCGCCAGAGGGGCCCGCCTGGCCTCCAGGGGCGGGGGTGGGGGGTGGGGGGCATGGCTCCCTTACCCCCCCCCCCCTCCTTGCCTACGCCCTTGACTGCCGGCCGCTCAGTATCAGACTCTTGGCCCGTCTAAGTTGTGTCAAGCCGAACAGATGCTGAGACGCTGTACGAAGCTGCTACAAACTTGTGTGAATGCACCGATACTGCTTTCTGTGCCTTGGACTCCGAGACCCTGGAGATAGTACCAGTTTGGACCGCGACCGCGAGTTTGGACGCCAGAGTTTTTCCTGAGTATGACGGTGGGGACAGGCAGGCTGTTGCTAAAAAGCGATTCTTGGTGTAGATATTCCGAAATAATAAAGGTTTCTTAGTTTTTAACACACTATTAATTGATGACATTTTACTGGTGACGATAGACTGCCCATTCCAAAGCTGGCAATGCAAGTTCCAACCACTGAGCGCAAGTGTACATTTCGTTCTCACAAAGGATTCAGTCACGCAAGGCTTCTGGTAAGCCATTACAGGTTATTTTCCAACAATCTCTCTGATATGGCGAGAATCCACTGAAAGGAATACTATAGGAACTTATATCACTTATGCTAACGCTTGCACGGGCACGTGCATCGTCCAAAACAAGATATGTATTTGCATATGAGTTGTATATTCGGCTCTAAGACCGCATTCTTAGTGTCCTGCATTCTTAGACTAAGCAGTTAAAGATTACAGAAGGACTGCCTGCCGAAGGAGCCATCATCGATCCCCTTCTAAGAATACTTTATTTAATCTGCTGTAATCGATACTCAAATATACTAGAATGAAGTTATCGATTTAAGATATTTTAGTGAATCGTTTGAAGAAAGTTTTGTTTAGAAAATACTTAGTGTTGAAATAACCATGTATTTGCGAAATTGAATAATTTCTGTATTTCTGTATTTGTATTCAATCACCAACAGGCATGTGCCCAATTACAGGTGAAGTCAAATCAACAATCAGGTATGCACATACAACTTCCCAACCGGAACAATAATGACTATTGACCACGTTAACGTACATATCCAGTCCACGAATGCTATTTTATCTACTCACAGTCGAACTTTCACTTAGAAGTCCAAAAATAAATAACTTTAGAAATATACGTCAACTTATTATTTCCATTTCAATTACCACTTGAAATAAATATCACTTGTCACTCGTAAGCCAAACACAGCCGCGTTATTAAAAGTAATAGTTTACTTTTAACATGGTGTTTTAAATTGAGATGACAGAACTGTAGAGCAGGTCGAAAAATCGGTTGCAGTGAAATAATTTCCTCGTTACGCTAAGTAATTTCGACACAGAACCTAAATTATAATTCGGTTTCGAGCCTACGAAACTTCGTCGTCATACCCGCTGACGTCAGATTTACGTCATACGCAGATTCCGCCGCAAACTAGCCGTAACCAGGGTAAGTTGAGCCGTAACCATTATAGTGTTGGCGTGTTTTTTTTAAATATAGTAACCGTAAATCTGCAGTGGGTTACGAGAACCAGTGACTTTTGTGAAGTAGATATATTTCATCGAAATATTTAGAAACTCAAGCAACGCGTCCTATTTTGCGTACTATATGTCGCTAGTCCGACATTATTGTGTACAATAGCTTTCATATCTGAGCTGCCATATGCATGACGTCATACATTGCCATGAAGTTTTTTTGAGGCAGTGAAGGAGAAAAGAGCAACATGCTCATTTTTTTCGACGGATATCCATCTATCGTCCGAACAAATGTCATATTCATTTTTCAGCTCAAAATACCCCGTATAGTCAAATTTCAAGATAACTTTCAAGGTGACCTTTCCCCTTTAATACCGCTAACGTTTAACTCAGTTGCCCGTGTAGCGCAGTCGGGAGAACGCTGGGCTTACGATCTGACTCACCCTGCTAAGGTGGGTTCGAGCCGCTATAGGCGCTCGCTATTTGCTCCTGGCGCGTTCGGCCGCGTTCAAGGTCAGGTGAAGCCAGCGAGCCAGGCGGACCGTCCTCAGTCGTTAAGGTGGTCGCACACTAGGCCATTCGGCGCGCCGAGGTCGCGATATCGCTGCGACTTTTCGCGCATCTTTAGCGACTTTCCGCCTTCGCGTCATCCGAAACGTCAAAAATCGCCGGACGAATGTCGTCGGCCGGCCATCTGCGGACCGGCGGAATAAAGCTGATTCGAACGAGCTTTTTTCCGCGACTGAACGCCGCGGAACCGCGGACAATAACATTGATCAGGCTAATAGTGGCGAATCTATGCAAGATAGGGGCACAAATTTTGCACAGCATGCTCTTGCTGCTGTGAAATGTATTATGTAAAAGTTGCATGGTTCTAAACTTACATCTTCGTCGAAAAATGGCCATCATTAAGTTACCTTTGGACAGGCTGTAGGCACAGGTTACGACATGCTGTAGGTCGGCGGGGCGGAATCTCGCGAGCAGACAGCACCGAATCCGCCGGAACAAGAACGATATTCCGCGGTATCGCCGCGATTTTCCGAGGCGGAATTTCGCAGTGATATCGGGCGCCGAATACGCAGTGTGCGGCCGCCTTTAGGGGACGTTAAACTTTCGCCTCTAAATTCCGCCGGTGACTGGAATTGCGCGACCGGATGGTGGGGTCAGGGCTCGCGCAGCAGCTTAGCTTAGCGTGGGTCCTGATCTCGGAAATCCATCCCATCAAAACATTCGGACTAAAAAAAAACGTTTGTTCAGGTGCTGCCTATTGCCAGACCAACTGCACTGCATACATGTTTAGAAGGTGGCATGTGCTCTGGTGGCAGAAGAATCATTAGAGAAAACCCTTACAACTATCGATGGGCCAAAAGACCGTTAGGTATAGGTACTAATTGGCCAAGAGAAGCGGAATGATGTGACCGACTATATATTTGGTATTACCTAATACCATATTCAATAGGACACTGCGCGGGTATGTATGTAACTAGTGACCTAGTCGGTAACTCTGGATGGTGAAACATTTACAATTGTTTTTTTTTGCAATACGTATAGTTCTAATACGTGACAGTTGTATACGATCTGCTTCTACTCCGGGAGTATGAGAGTAAATTGTGTGTTGGATATCTCACGAAATTAAATCCGAGGATCTCCCACGGTCATGGAGACATAAACGTGATCCGCATTTAAAGGAAATAGTTCACCTTCAACATTAGTTTTAAACTGAGATAGCAGTTTTGTAGCCCGTGTTGGGAAACCCATATCTGCAAGTTTTCTTGACTGAAAAGACTCTCCAGCCGAATATATATTTTTTTTCTCTCGAAGGAATGCGGTGCTGGCGAAAGAATGTTGTACTGGTTCTAGCCCGGGCAGAGGCTATACCATCAGCCAATCAGCTTGCAGCTGGTACTGGCAAGCGAACGCCGGCCGCTGGTTGGCACATCTCCAATGCGAGTCTATCCTTACGCGACTACTTTCGAATCTGATTGGCTGAACCATTTTTTACATTCGAGTGACGTCAGGACTCTGACTCAGAGAGTATGCATATAGTTTTGATAAACAATATAAATTTACGGCCTTCTGTCCTGAATCGGCGCGATAGAAGGTCATTTTTGACAATATAAAAAGAAATTGTATTACAAAATATAATCAAATCGTGTTTGGTAAAAAAATTCCAAGGTGAACTATTTCCTTTTTACACTCGTAGAAAAGCCCAAGGCCACAGCTACATTTAATGACCCGCAGAGACGCCTATGGATCCACGCGATCACAGACATTGGAATAGGATCAGTGCTTACGGATGTGATGTGATTTGATATGATGTGATGTGATGTGAATGTGATGACTTTTTATTACTTTCATTAATAGTTACTGTTCTGAATAATGTCCGGTATTGAAGTCATCGAAGGCGTATAGTCTGTCATTGAAGTCAAGATCATCGTCAAGGTTTTTAGAGAGCGCTTACCATGGGCGTCGCCACCACTACGGACAGTACGGACAGTGTCCGTACAATTTGGCGAACCTCCAAAAACTTGTACGGACTGTCTGTACAAGTTTGCGGAACCGTTTGAAGGTGCAAAATTAGAGATATCGATACCTGAAATGTTTATATTATAATTATCTTCAGATGGACTATTTGCGACGAATCGTGACGAATTACCTTTATTCATGGAACTTATTACTCAACAGAAAAATATATAATTGTCCCCTTCCCAACTTTAACACACAAATGGCCAGTTGGAATTAAATGTTAACGTTTTTCGTCTAGAGTTCGGAATAGGAGTATGTGCAGAGCTGTAGTTTCTCCAGAAAAGTTGTGGGGGTGGGGGAGGGTCCTGAGCTGGGACAAAATCGCCTAAAGTACCATCAAAATCCACAAAAATACAGATCTCTCCCCGGATTTGACCCACTTCCTCGGTCCAAGTTGGAGGTTAGGATCCTACAATTCTGAGTATGTGTGAAAATGGCAAGAGGCATTGACATTTTGACCTTGTCATTGCTAAAACGTTTAGCCATTTAGTGAGCGGTGCTTGATGTGAAACTTAAAGTACTTACTTAAAGCGGGTACTTAAAGTTTGGGGACGATATTGGCGATAGCTTACGAGATATTGCCAAATACGCGAGGGAGCAAAACAAAATACTCTCGTGCTAGTCACTAGTCCAGTAACATAAATGGTCAGGCAAGTTTACTGAACTGTATTTGGCTTCCTCCTTGCGCTGACAACGCTGATACACGCACTAGCGGATCCAGGGGGAAGGGGGGGGGGGGGGGGGGGGGGGCAAAGCGGCCATGCCCCCCCAAACGCCTGAAATCGGCGCAAAATTGACACATTTCCTGATATAGAAGAAAATCTAAGCAACTTTTACTAAAGAAAGTTTGTTTTAACCCTCGCCCTACGGGGGGGGGGGGGGGGCTGACAGCCCCCTGAGGTTTTTTCTTAAATAACTTTTTACACTTGCGGCGCATCTTGCTGAAATTTATGGTAGCTGAGTTTACAACAATTATACGTAAGCTGTAAAAATGTAATTGAAATTGGTTGAGTAGTTTGGGAAACAATCATGTTTTGATGACGTCATGTTGGTGGAAAAACGATAAATATTGGGAAAATGGTAGAAAACCGAATTTTAAAGGAAATTTCAAACGCAATTTATCAAAGATACAAAATAGCATTCTCTTTAAAATGGCAATCTCAGATTTGCAAAACTTTGGGTTTTTGACCCCTAAAATAAAACAAAATGATTTTTTGGGGAAAAATCCCCACAAAATCAAAATTTTCAAAGATGTTTGAAAAAACGGAATACATGTGAGAGAACTGAGCATGGAAAATACCCATACCAAATTTCAAAGCAATATCTTAATTTTTGACGGAGTGATGGCTCCCTAAGTGTAAGAAACTGATGACGTCAATTTTAAAATAACTTTTTGGACTTTTGTGACAAGATAAGAACAAATAATTACCTTTTCTGTATTTCTGAGCCAAAACTGGTCTAGGAACATGTCTTTTTATTTACATTAATCAATTTCTAATTTTGAGGTTTTATGAAGAGCAAAATCGCTGTTTTGGACGTGGTAAATCCGAGGTCATTCACTTGACCTGGAAGGTCACCCGTTGACCTGAAACCTAAAAATCGCATACTGTTATATTCCTCTCATGACAGGCAACATGCTGGTTCTTACTGCATTGCTCTAAGTTGCTTGGTTTGGAAGTTAACAGGGGGCCTGTCAGGCACCCCCCGTAGGGCGAAGGTGAAAAAAGCTCCCGTAGGGCGAGGGTTAAATCAGCTATCAAGCATAAGCAAGCGAAATCCGATGCGTTTTCAGAATTGTGAGACTTTTTGGAATTTTCCCCCCTAACCATCCGTGCCCCCCAAAACCACCGTTCTGGATCCGCCAATGGATACACGCACGTTTTATTTGACATGGATCCAAGCACAGTGTATTAGGCCTAACATCTAACCCGCGCCCTGCTGGGGAGGGGGGGGGGCATTTGGATGTGGTTCCTGAAATTTTAGGAAATACCAGGAACAAACGGGAGCGCTAGAGACGTGCTAGCTAGAGACGTGTGACTGATACCACAGTGTTTATCTCATCGCGATGCGTCTCCCCATATGCAACATGACCAACCTGGGTCACCAAATATCCTTGACCTGAGGTCATATTTTGAACTTGACCCGATCGGTCATCCTAAGTATGGTTCGGATTGTCTTGTCGAGGCAAACACGATGGTGTTAAAATTATTGCCTTATCTTTATTGCGTAAAAGTTATGCAAATGCACGAATAACTTTCGGGAAGAAAATGCCAACATGACGTTTGGAGTTTGGTTACCTCTGGAGCCTAAACTATTGACCTTGGCTTATATACAATTTGAGGACACCTATAAGCGAAACATTTTTCAAGAGCTTTCGATTGCGTTTCTCCATTTGTTCTAAGCTATCATAGCTCCCGAGATATTTGGGGTGTTTCTGAAGCGAAGTCCTAGACTTGGACAATTTCACCTTTGATGACCTCTGGTGACCTCAATATTGACTTGAACGAAAATGTCACAATCGTAGCAACAAGGGGTCCGGGAGGCCATGTGGCCGCCCACTTTTCGTTTTTGTGTGTGCTAAAATTCGTTTGTTAAATTATCTAGATATACCCCAATTTTTTGTTTTCGAAAGCAATATATTTCGATACCATAGACACGCATTTTCAGTATAGATTGCGAAAGTGGCACACAATGTGAAAATGGCGCATGTTGTTATGATATTGTGTTCTTCGGAGGGAGCAATCTTGCACAGTGGTAAGACATCTGCATTCTGTGCCGGGGACCGGGGTTCAAATCCCTCGGCGGGCCTCTGAAAAATTCGTCACGGCCCCCATATACCTCCCCAGTAAACGGGCCGAAGTCGGCCCGATGTCGGCATAACGAGCTGCTTTCCGTGCCGAGATGCCGACGTCGGCCCGACGTCGGCTGGCCCTCGGCATATGCGGACATATCCGACGTGTAGCCGACGTCGGGCCGACATCGGGCCGACGTCCAGCCGACGTCGGCATGTTTACTGGGTCGGCACAGGGTGAGAGTTCCAGTTAGCGCTTTGGTCGCAGGAGGATATCGTGCTTGGTCCACTACATTGTGTGCTTCGAAAGAAGAATAGAAGTGAGCTGTAAAAAGCTACGAACTTGGTTAAAATAACTATTTATAAAATTAGTAAGTACAAATGTAATTACTATCTCATATCATTGCTTACACAACTAGGATAATATTGCCAGTGGTGAAGGGTTCGCTCGCTGGTCCAGTAACGCTGCTTTTATCACATGCTTACATATGAAGCTTCTCGACACAGCGCTACGTTTTTTGACACAACGCTGAATGACAGGGCAAAACATCGAATATATTCAGCAGGAGAGTCCTTACAACCAGAGTATGCAGTAAGTGATTTCTCGACATGACCTTCAAAACTGTTATCTCAGCGCTAAAAAATCATATTATGAAAGTGACTGGTTTCCTTTAAACACCGTATTGACACCCCTGCGAAAGATCACGTCCAACCCCCCCCCCCCCCTCGCTCGAAAGGTACGATGTCATGGTGTGTCCGTACAAGTTTTGAAACCGTGGTGACGCCACTGGTGCTTACTATAAGGGGTCTCTAATCCCATCGTAAAACATCAAAGAGTAAGGATTTTTACCATTAAAATCACAAACCTTGGAGTGATCTTATCGTTTTCCTCGGAAGTTCCCTGCTAATGCCCGGCCTGTATCGCGATCAGAAACACTCGGTTATATTTTTTAACGGCGTGGTCCTCACCGAACAACACCACGGTCCTCACCACGGAGCTCTCATTGACCACGGTCGGATCCCGCTCAAGACTCTGTGCCCTGCTGCATCTTCACAGTCACCTCGGGCTGGTCTGTCCCATATGTGAAGCTGGTATTCCACGAGAGAACTTCCCAAGCCGAGGATACTCTAAGGTCTGGTGTTTAGGATGCGTAACAATGTTCAGTTAACAAACAAACGATTGTATTCAGCACAGGTCATGGAAAACAGAAAAGCTGATTAACAAATTATTTGCACACATATCGACAATTGAAACTGTACTAGATAACACGTGCACATACTAAAGGTATGCTCTTTAAGCGACACATAACAGTATAGTCTCACTAACAACATGTACATGTCACTATATACACCACTCTTCTTGGTCCTTCAATATTATTGAAAATAACTAATCATTGCATAACCATGCCTGGTTCAACATCAATGCGCCAGGCAGTATCTGCCAAACCATAACGCTGAGTGAACTAACAAATAACAACGTTCGTCCCAAGGTCACGTTTAGTCTCCGCGGGCTCGATCTATTACTTCCATACGACAAACATTCACGTCAATTGACGTATGATTTGACGACTTACTAACGCCAGACCCAAGATCACGCATCATATACAGTCAACACCATGGAGTATATGCCTGTCCAGTGTCCAGAGTCCACACTATACATACAGCTATATACAATTAACAATACCAACACTTGGACCCTAATTGATTAACTGCTGGTGCTGTGCGGAGGTTCTTGTGGTGGAGGTTTCCCGTATCTTGTGGTGGAGGTTTCCCGTATGTGGTGCTGTGTTCGGCGGTACCGACACCATACCTACTGCACGGCTGTGCAATCGCGTCACCTTGCGGCGGCACCTTACGAGGTGCACGGCTGTTGGACGTAGTTGAGGCAGAAGCCGCGGTTGTTCGACTCGCTGGTGGTCGACTGAGCCTCCTCAGAGTCGGTGTGGTAGGTCAGACGGAATGGCCTTACGAAACCTGCCGGACGAGGGCGAACGGGTCAACTGCTGTCACGTCAGGGACTGCAGTGGCAGGGACGCGAGGGACGGGTTCACTCCGTCACTGCATTGTCACTGTCACTGCCGTCTCGTCAGGGACTGCAGTGACAGGGACGCGGGGGACGGGTTCAATTCGTCACTGTCACTGTCACTGTCACTGCCGTCTCGTCAGGGACTGCAGTGACAGGGACGCGGGGGACGGGTTCCCTTCATCACTGTCACTGTCACTGTCACTGCCGTCTCGTCAGGGACTGCAGTGACAGGGACGCGGGGGACGGGTTCACTTCGTCACTGTCACTGTCACTGTCACTGCTGTCTCGTCAGGGACGGCAGGGCTATATCGCCGTCGCTCTGCCGCTGCTCTCTCGTCATCAGGGGCGCGGATGAACCGGTCAGGCCAGGGGTTGTAACTCCGTCACTCTGCCACTCCGTCACTCTGCCGCTCCGTCACTCTGTCGCTCCGTCACTCTGCCGCTCCGTCACTCTGTCGCTCCGTCACTCTGTCGTTTTCATTCACGTCATGTCAGGGCAGTGTACCGACAAGGTGAAGGTGTGCAGACCTGTATATCAAGTTACAGCTGCAGGTACAGCAGCCTACAGGGCGGCATCATAGCAGAGGTGCACTATGCAGTCTTTAGATTGTCTATTGACGCATGGGTCAAGACATAACAACACGGGTACGGAAAAAATAGATTGTCTATTGGCGCGCGGGTTAAGACAAAAACATGGATACGGACAAATCAAGAGATGGTCAAGGTACACAAAGACACCAATTTCTGAACGTGCAACATTTTTCAATAAAGGGAGAGAGGCAATCTTGGATGCCATTGGAAGGCGGCTCAGTCGCAATTTAGAGGCCATGATATTTCATCGTTTCTTCATCGAGTTCGTATGAGGTCAGTGAGTTATAGATATTGCTCTAACACCCCCAGAAAGCTGAGAGCACCATTTCGTGCAGTTCGGTAAGCGGTTACTTTCGATGCTTGGAGCGCTCTTCTTCTCGAAAATATCCACTCAAGACACTCGCCTCGCTATTTTATGGACCGTCAAGTGGCTCAGGGTGCCGGGGCAAGTGCTTAAGCTGGTGATAGGATCGTATCACTTTTAAAAGCCTCACATAAGGCTCTAAGTGCGTGCTGTGGCACATTGAGATAATCCCCGAAATGGGTTCTAGTATCCAGTGTAAATAAACAATGCAACTGATACGTATAAATGTGTAAAGCTGTTAAAAGGCAAAGTTATCAAACCATTTTGTCTCCTTCCCAAGCCATCTTTACATTTCCTCTTTACTTCCCCGCAGTTCACCAGGACCACCAGGTTCACCAGGGGCTACATTCACAATTTTCTGCTATCGAATACCTAGCTAACAACTTTTACATTACCTATGTTAAATCAAACATAGTTCATTTCTTTTTTAGCACTACGTAGATTAATCATTTCCTTTTTAAGTTCTCGTTGATCATTTTCTTTGGGAATATGGGTCGTTAGTAATTCTGTTGCGTTATCTGTTATCAACAAAGTTATATCGTCTACCATTAGAAGCTAAATGACGTAATAGTTTCTATGCGAAGATCAAAATCTCCTTCAGTGGTGCAGCAATGCAGCATGTGCTTTAGACAAGTATGCATATCCGAAACTGGCTTAAATCAAATGGCATCTCGGTGGACACTTTTAAGATGCCAACAAGCCAACGAGCAGCAATAGAACGCAGCTCGTACAAATTTACGAGACGCGCTCGCGTGACTCGCATCGTTAAGTGTTTTACACGCTCGTGACACGTCGCGCGCCATTCCAATAACCTCCGGAATTGTGGGACTTTGACACCGTTCGGCGAGCCAGTCTCTCCCCGCTCGCCTTCCCCCGGCCGCGTGGCTGCACGGTAGAGCCGCGTTTGGACTGGTGAAGCTGATGTCCCGGTGGCGGCCAGTGACTCGGGACAGTAAGTGGAATGGGCAGTCATGTTGACTCCGGGGAGCGCCGGAAGTAGGGAAGAACTGACACAGAGGCAGAGACGCTGTAGACGGTCGGACTAATCTGAGAGCTGAATTGAAGCGATAGCTGGGAAGGAGACCTCAGGAACCCATGCACTGAAAGACCCTGAATTTGCCATATTTTCGCTGAAACGTTATAAAGACAATTTGTGTGACATTATATGAGTGATAGTTATTTAGCTGACAGCTGTTCATGTAGGTAGCTGATGAATCAGAATAAACTCTGTAGCAGTTCCTAAGAGATGTGCAACATTCAGCATGTTTCTGTTTTTCAGCCACTGTCTCATTTGTACCCGAATAAGAGACGCTTGTGACCCTTGAAAATAAAAGCAGGGTCTGCCTTCCACAGAACCATTTGACGGTTATACCTACTGGCGCCTAACCATAAGCCCGGTGTCCGCCACTTGTGCAGACAACACTCACTGTAAAGGGTCGTATCGGGGCTGTCTGTGCTCTGGATGGTGTTGAAGCGGTCGCCACACACTCGGTCTATACAGGCGTTCCCATCCGACATGGTAGTCAGAGGCTGATTTGCGTTATCTGTCGACAGAGACGGCACGCCAGTGGTGGGTTATCTCAACCTGGGAGAAAAGGGGCCGCTGAAAACCAGAAACTGCCAGAATAAACACAACAGACACTATATACATTGTAGATCTAGCGGGCACTTCTCACGTCGTTCTTGGTGCGTCGTTCTTGTCATTACATATTCTATTATTTCCAAATGAACGATAAATGTCACAGCACCACACCCACGCACTCCTGGGAACAACAGTAAATAAAATCAGGCTTTCTCATTCGTGTCAGCGTCCGTCGCTGTGATGCTGTTTTGGTTGACGCCGCTCCCTCCTCCGGAGTAGCGGAGGCTGATTCTCCTCTCCGGACGTTGCCTGTGACCCGATGTTGGGACCCGGGGAGCCCCACATCAGCCGACTGGTGGGGACTGGGGACGGTCCCTGGACAGTAGACATGTCCTCCGACCGAGGGTGGGAGGACCAGCGATGCCGGTACCGCCCTCTCCTCCTGTCGGCCCCGCCCCACCACTGCTGCCACTATATCTCTGTCGAGTCAGGGAGATTTCGCTCGTAAGCCAGCAAAGCTCAATCTCTATCAGGAAAGGAGAGCAGACTGGTGCTAAGGGCTCCACCGTTAAAAGCTTGAATGAATAATCAATCAATCCCTATTTAATTTGCCACTCGGTCCATGACCTATTCATTCTCGTTTATATGAACACTTCAATTCGTTTTGGCAGTGAGCCTCCTGGTCGTTCGCTGGGAACCGTGTCTTCCTCCAAAGCACACGCAGTTCTGTCCATGTTGCATCTCCATTTCTCACTGCGTCATTGCCCGTCTTTATATATATAGTTTAATGCGCTTTCTGTTTCCTGATTGGACCATGTCCTTGTCGAGTGGGGTGCAGCAGCGGTTTATGGAGGGAACCTCAGGGAGGTTTATTGAGAATCACGAGGCTATACCACCTCACCGGGTCTCGGGTGTGGTCCGACACAAAACGTGGTCATTTCCGCGTACCGTAATGGACCTTTGGGGAAAGGACCTGGTCGGTAATGGGCCCTTTCAGCGAATTTAATGCGATTAATGGTAACCGGCTGCAGCAATATCGGACATCTGCTTCCAAGAACAGGGAACAGATTAGTGGTTATAGAGCAGGATAATTGACATTGAGGGTGGTCTCCTACATATACTCCATTTGGTATTCATAGTGATGGGTGAAGAGTTCTTCAGTGACTTTGTCGTCGATCAGGTATAATGCGTGACACACACGGTAAGATTGTTATGAATGAATGGCTGTAATGGCTGTAATGTATGTAATGTATGTATACATTACACAAAATGCAATAGCTGCATTCTACGCTTGTAACGCTCGTGGTTCAAGCGAGCGCGAGGCGCTCGCGAGTCCTCACTGAATACGGGATTTTTCTCACATATAAGCGGCCGACCCGACCGACCGAGCGACCATAACGCTTTTGAAGAGCTTATATCTTTGGAATCCCGCATCCGATTGACAAGCAATCTTTGTCATCTGATAGCCCTACTCAATAAATTATGTTATTGACATGTTTCATCTCACGTGCGGAGTCAGCAATAGCATGGCGCGTGGCACGTGCTGCGTCAGGGATGGCAGAAAACGTGATCTTGCCATAGCTGAGAAACGGTTAGACCGATTAAAGGGACTGTCCCACCTTTTTAAAGTTGTCGAATCACACTTAATTGTATGTATACATGCCAGGCGAGGTCAGCTGAACATATTCGTGAACTTTTTTCCGAAAAAATGTTTATCTTGAAAGATATTCAACTTTTAGCTTTAAGCGAAAAGTTGGTTTGGTGACGTCATATGATTTTTTTTAAATAACAGGGTAATCCTTTGTGCTGCCAAATGTATGCCACAATTTTGTGTCGACTTCTATTGCGCAGAAAAAGCGAACCACCCGGTCTCTAGATTGCGAACCACCCGGGGATCGAGAAATGAAAGACGAAAATATTCCAAGGCTGACCCTAAAACAAGTCGACTATCATTACCAGTTGGGTAAAGAGAGCGACGCTGTCGGTTTAGAGGCCCTATTCAAATACACATGGGCCTTATTTTTACAGATGTCAAAATCAAACACGAATACCTTTTTGACTAGATCATTGTGGTTGTTTTAACTGCTACCATACTTAATTTAAGTGCCAATCCATCAAAATGGCTATCTCAACTCAAATATAATGTTAAGGTGGGATGGTCCCTTTAAGCTGAAATTTGGTGTGTGGTTTGATAATTGAGACCACACTACTGGCAATGTCGCGCAAGTCAAACTCTGGGTCACACTGCACGTGCGCACATGCACACCCCTGTTCCGTAACTCAGAAACGGCTGGAACGACTAAGCTGACATTTGGTGTGTGGTTTGAGACCACAACACTGGCAATGTCACGCAAGTCAAACTCTGGGTCACACTGCACGTGCGCACGTACACACCCCTGTTCCGTAATTCAGAAACGGCTGGAACGATTAAGCTGAAATTTGGTGTGTGGTTTGAGGTTTCTACGGGCTCGCTCGTCCTTCGCCGATTAAGGCGTCTTACTAGTGTATATTACGCGAGGAGAGGCACCGGCAACCTGGCGTGACTCGGCTGTCTAGCGGGGAGTGCGGGTCACGGACTCCTCCGTCAGGCAGGGCGTCACACTAGGGACTTGCTCGTTAGAGCACGAAACCTCAGTCGAATTGGCACACGAGTCCTGCTCACCCATGAGACAGGGTACGCAGGCCCAGTCGTTGGCACACGTGCCAGACTCACCCATGAGACAGGGTACGCAGGCCCAGTCGTTGGCACACGTGCCAGACTTACCCGTGAGACAGGGTACGAACACCCAGTCGTTGGCACACGAGTCGCCGGTGAGAGCGCCCACCGGCGCGGCGCCGCCTCCCAGAGAGAACGACTGGGACGAGTTGTTCACTGCAACACGGGATACAGCCACGGGTCACGTCAGGCGATGTTCCGACACGACCCGCCTCAATGCAGCGTTTCGGCTGATTGCTGGCAGCTTCATGGTGATCCGCCAGAGCGGCCATATGCTCCCTAGATCCCACTGCACCCGGCCATTTCACGCTGCATATCAATCCGCTGTCTGCCGTGCTCTGCCGCCCCATCCGTGCTGACCTTCACGCCATCGCGGCGAAATGGAACGCGCCGGGTCCGGGCTGGGCGCGTCGTGACAGCGTTCACTAAAGCTCTCAGCCGGCCTCATTTGGAACACGAACACGGCCCGGGGGAACACGAACACGGCCCGGGAGTCTACCCGAACTGGCGCCGGTCACGTCACAGTCTGTCTGTCTGTCTGTCTGTCTGTCTGTCTGTCTGTCTGTCTGTCTGTCTGTCTGTCTGTCTGTCTGTCTGTATGTCTGTCTGTCTGTCTGTCTGTCTGTCTGTCTGTCTGTCTGTCTGTCTGTCTGTCTGTCTGTCTGTCTGTCTGTCTGTCTGTCTGTCTGTCTGTCTGTCTGTCTGTCTGTCTGTCTGTCTGTCTGTCTGTCTGTCTGTCTGTCTGTCTGTCTGTCTGTCTGTCTGTCTGTCTGTCTGTCTGTCTGTCTGTCTGTCTGTCTGTCTGTCTGTCTGTCTGTCTGTCTGTCTGGCTGTCTGTCCGTCTCGTCCCGTCCCGTCCCGTCCCGTCCCGTCCCGTCCCGTCCCGTCCCGTCCCGTCCCGTCCCGTCCCGTCCCGTCCCGTCCCGTCCCGTCCCGTCCCGTCCCGTCCCGTCCCGTCCCGTCCCGTCCCGTCCCGTCCCGTCCCGTCCCGTCCCGTCCCGTCTGTCTGTCCCGTCTGTCTGTCTCGTCTGTTTGTCCCGTCTGTCTGTCCCGTCTGTCTGTCTCGTCTGTTTGTCCCGTCGTCTGTCCCGCCGTCTGTCCCGCCATCTGTCCCGCCGTCTGTCACGTCGTATGTCCTGTCTGTCCTGTCTGTCCTGTCGGTCCTGTCGGTCCTGTCGGTCCTGTCGGTCCTGTCGGTCCTGTCGGTCCTGTCGGTCCTGTCGGTCCTGTCGGTCCTGTCGGTCCTGTCGGTCCTGTCGGTCCTGTCGGTCCTGTCGGTCCTGTCGGTCCTGTCGGTCCTGTCGGTCCTGTCGGTCCTGTCGGTCCTGTCGGTCCTGTCGGTCCTGTCGGTCCTGTCGGTCCTGTCGGTCCTGTCGGTCCTGTCGGTCCTGTCGGTCCTGTCGGTCCTGTCGGTCCTGTCGGTCCTGTCGGTCCTGTCGGTCCTGTCGGTCCTGTCGGTCCTGTCGGTCCTGTCGGTCCTGTCGGTCCTGTCTGTCCTGTTTGTCCTGTCTGTCCTGTCTGTCCTGTCTGTCCTCTGTCCTGTCTGTCCTGTCTGTCCTGTCTGTCCTGTCTGTCCTGTCTGTCCTGTCTGTCCTGTCTGTGTACATTTTATTGTTTTTGCACGGCGTCTTATGTCCAGAAAGAGAAAGAAAAAGAGATCCTCAGTTCCCTGTATTTAATTTGTCATGCCAGTCTTCTGAGTCAGATGTTCCCTGATCAAAGTGTGATGCGTGATTACCAGTTTCCCAGAGTTCAGCGAAACTAAACTCGGATGCCAGGTTTAATGTTTGTGATGTTACGAAAACTTGTAGATTGATATTCGTGCCTTTGCAACATTGGATTAATCCGTAGGTACTAAGAAAAGGGACCGGGGACTTTGCTTTCATCTTCTTTGCGAAATTAGATCTTCAAAAGGAGCATACAAACACCGAAGTGCGAGAGACATCATCCTGTTTGTGTTGTTTTGCTGAAATCTAACTTCCTCTGCGGATTTTCAAAACATGCCTGTTTAATGTCCACCTTCAAAAGGGAGCAAGACGTGATAAACAGGGGGTGGGGAGTGGGGGTGGTGAGTGGGTGGGGGGGGGGGGGGGGGGGGGAGTGGGCAATTCATCTACTCCCCAGAGCCCTACCACGGCGGACAGGTATACAGGAGTGCCCTTCCGTGCCCGTCTGAGCTGTTTGGCTGATTTAATACAGATCTTAAAGCACAGATGGGCGTTCACTTCCGTTAGGTCATACCACTACCACTCCCATCATTCTTTTTTGTCAATACAGCCAGTCACCCCACCA
Organism: Chirona hameri; assembly: GCA_036785665.1. NCBI lineage: Eukaryota > Metazoa > Arthropoda > Thecostraca > Balanomorpha > Balanidae > Chirona > Chirona hameri. Next base: position 20,958 of record JAXIVJ010004124.1, on the reverse strand, counting down.
GGTGTTGCTTTGAAGTTTGTTGCTTCTAGCTAATGAAAAACTTTCTTGGTCGTCTAACCATCCACTTACCTGTATCGTCGCAGGGTTTGTACTGGATGCCGCAGAAGTTCCGCTCCATTCTCACGCAGACCGTGTAGTCCTGGTTGGACAGCTCGGCGCCGTTGTTGAAGTCGAAGTTGTACGACTTGATGACGCCCTGCACGCCGGTGTGGTACTGCAGACAGGCCGGCTCCGCTGTCGGCGGGAGGAGGGGGGGGGGGGGGGAGGCGTCAGGTGCCGGCGGCGGCGGGGAGGGGCATTATAGTTCGGCCCATAGTGGATCATTACGTATGCTGCAGGTGCGCGCGTGCCCGGAAAAGGCCGCGCCGCCGGCTGCCGGCTGCTATGAGGCGACACAAAGGCTGCTGATGGGCGCACGGCCCGGGCCCGGCCTCGCCGAGCGCTCCCCACAGATGGCCCGCCGAGATTGCACGGCTTTGAACGATTTGCAGAGCGCCGGCACGTGCAGAATATTCCCAGCTGGGTTCCTGGCGAATATTTCGATAGTGCCAAATCATTTGATATCAGTCGGGGTGCGGGAAAACTCACAAATAACGCGACGTTCTGCTTATTGGTCAGACACGTTGGTTAGAGCCTATCGCTGGTGATTTCTTAAGAAGTCAGCTAATCAGTCAATAGGTTTACTGACAGGCTTTCTAAATGTGGAACTTTTAATGGCCATCTTTCATGTTACTCACAGGTAGAGGCTGGGCCTGGGGACTAAAACTTTCCAAAACTTTTCCTGTCGACCCGCCACCAATTCAATTAAGATCAACGTTGTCGAAGTTATGGCAAGTTACGGGAAGACTCCATATGTATTACTCCCGAACAGCAGATCCGGTCACGTGGCACTGTTCGTCCAGCAGACAGGAAGTCTGAGCGGAGAGGCGCTTAAAACCCTATTTGTAACGGGGGGGGGGGGGGGGATTCCGCCCTCATGTTTTTCGCAGATATCTCCAGAACGGCTGAGAGCAGGCCCATGAAATTTTGAGACTTTTCCCAAAATATATTTTCACATATGGAGTCAAAGTTTTGAGTTCTTAACCTGAACAGAGGCGGTTCCAGGGCACGGTTTTGGGAGGGTTCTGCGGCGACATTTGGCGATAATACGGAAATACGATCTTCACGGTTTCGTCCTATCTGCCTCAAGTATGAAGGAGTTACATCAGTTTACGATGATTGAAACAAGTGCAAATTAGTTGATGTTAATGCAATATCATAAATATTGCATGGCAGAGGCGGTTTCAGGGTCTTGAAAAGGGGAGGTTTCCAGGAAGTATGCAATGCTTGGCGGGAAGTCAATATAACGATGTGAGGGGCATGTATAGCTACCAAGATGTAAAACATAGCTTCTCCTTCCATTATTTGCATAATTTATTACATATAGAGTTGCAGGGGCGTGTTCAGGCACATGAAAAGGGAGGTGACTGAAAAGGGAGGTGATGACGATATGCCAGCGATTACGGCGCAATAGACGGTTAATTTGTAATGATATATGAACATATGAGGTTAGGAGAGTGAATTAAGTCATTTTTTTCTGCAGAGGCGCACTCAGGAATGGAAGAAAGGGTGTCATATTATTGCAAGGAAACTAATATGCATGGGCCTACAATGACCAGGCACGTAGCCTGGGGGGGGGGGGGGGGGGCACCCCTGGAGGCCAGGATTTTTGAATTTTTCCAAAGTCACCGCCATGTATCAATCTCCAATTAAATTTATATCGATCCCTATTGGTTGCATTAAAATGGGTTGATAAACATGACAGCTGCGTTGGATCACAAACACCTCTAAAATTTGTAGTTTTTGCCCCCTGTTGCCCCCTATCAAAAATTGCAGATTGTTTTATTTGTTAGAAATGTAGATCGTGTTGAGGGGAATCAATCGCTGTTTGATTTTCGAAAATCGAACGGGTGCATCTCGAGATCTCCGGGGGGGGGGGGGGGGGGGAGGGCGGCGGAATCCGCCCCCCTCCCTGTTACAAATAGGGGTAGCCAGGAGCCTGTTACAAATAGTGTTAAGCCGGAGTTTTATCTCGGGTGAAGACAATATAAGCTGTTTCACGCCAACTCCTTTAAACAATTGCTTAGTGTACCGGAGGAAAAACAGGTCGGTTAGAGTGACGGGCATCATTCTCTAGTGTGAATTAAGCGAAATGAGGAAACTCCACCACAACTTTAGAGTCCCATTCAGTCACATCAGCACACGTCTGCCCGCTTCCTTAAATGTCTGAGTGCCGCATGCGACAACTGAAAATAGAGCGAGACGATTCCGCGCCGCTGGGCGACTTCAAAGTGTCACGCCTCCCGACGCTTCCGGCGGCCGCAACAGTTTGTTGTGACTATAACGCAGGCCCGTCATATTGCTGGTCGGACGCACTGTATAGCTGAGGATAGAGACGGAGCAGCGGTTACCACAGCGACCGCCATCCAGCTGCCGTCCTCCTGGGAGAACCGCTTTTATCCGGCTGCTCTCCCCGGGACCAGATAGCAGGACGTGGCGGTCTGGACGCCTCCGCTGCGTGCCGTCTCCAGGGATCCCGTCAGTAGTGTCCCACTGTCCAGCCGAGACTGAGCGCAGCGGTATCTGCCCTCCCCTCTGCCCTCCCCTCCCCTCTCCCCGCCGCCTGCACCGTCAGCAGGCTATCGGGTTATTCTGGGTCGGCGCCTCGGCTGCTGTTCTCCGAGTGTAAGATGAAAGGGGCGGCGGAAGCTCGGCTGGCTGGAACCAGCCCTCACCAGCGTACTGAATGTCACGGTTATTTGAAACATGCCGGCATGCTTTTCCCGCAAACATCGCTCTGCGTCATTTATCCAGGCATGCACACGGTGAGACGTGCCAGAGCAACCAAGCGAGCTCCCAAAGCCGGACGAAGACTCATCATGTAAGATCGGCGAACCAGAGTCGACTTGGCCTCGCGCGAAATCTCGTAAAATGTCCCAGGAGTGCGATAACGGTTTCACCCACCGTGCTGCATACATATTTCACGAGAAACTGTGCTCGGCTCTGGGGTGATCGGTCACTTAATTACATCTTCTGGTGAACTCGCCAGAGGCAAACGCGACGGGGAGGTTATAACCCCAGGGCCCAGGTCAGATAACTCAACCGTAGTCCATTTACCAGTGTGATTTACCAATGGTATGGCGGACGAGCACAGCGGTACAGCATCTTCCGGGCGTCACGACTGCAGTGCCATCTCTGGACTGATATTAACACTACGCCGGCGGAGTCTGCGTTATTCTGCAGCTCACTCGAGCAGCTCGGCGGCGGCGGTGGCGGGCCGGTCGTGGCAGACAGCTCATCAGGCCGGAGCCGTCACTGTCTAGACGTCACCGACAGACCGGCACGTTCGGCTCACGCGTCACGGGCGGGCCTGGCACGCTCGGCGGGCTGCCACCCAGCGCGCTCGGCGCCGCCCAGGAGCGAACACAACATTGTGGCGGCACGAGTAGGGAAGCCCCGCTCCGCACAGCCATGCACGGCCGAGTAAACACGTTGGTGAGATAAATGGTGTGACGAAAAAATTGGAGCAAGCATGACAGGGTATGAGTCCAAGAATCGATACAAACTTAGCACAGAAAGCCGCAAATATATGCGATATCATAATATAATACTAATAATAGTCTATAATACTTATTACGAGTGAGCCCGAAGCGCTCGCTCGTCCTTCCGTGGTATATGGGAAAACATCTGATTATGAGCGGCCCGGCCCGGCCCGGCCCGACCCGACCCGACCCGACTCGACCCGACCCGTGGCGACGCTTTTGAGAAGCTCATATCTCTGCAACCACCCGTCCGATTGACAAGCTGACTTCTTTGCTGAGCAGCCCCATCCAACCTACCCTGTTTGAGGCCAAAGCCGTCTCATGTGGGTGCCTACCACTGCGCGTGCCGCGTGCCGCGTGAGGGGTGTTGAAAAACGTTTTCTCGCAAAAACTCTGCAAAGGCTGAGCCGATTGTGGGCAAATTTGGTGTGTGGTTAGGAACCCCTCAGCCGCCAATTTTCCACAAGTCAGGAGTGGGGTGCCTCTGCACGTGCGTACGTGCGCATCCCAATTCTATATCTCAGGAACGGCTGGGCCGATTGTGTTCAAATTTGGTGTGTGGTTAGGGACCTCTCAACCCCCACTTTCCTATGAGTCAAAGGTGGGTGTCTCTGCACGTGCGCACGAGCGCACCTTTTTTTGTATCTCATAAACTACTTGCCCGATCAATTTGAAATGCCCATACATTTCTTTCGCGCTCGCTCGTCCATCGCCAACTATGGCGCCTTACTGGTAATTTAAAGTAATTCCTATTTCCTATTCTAACCTTTGACAAGGTGTAATCTCATCCATATTACATTCAAATAAGTTTCTGTATGACCCTTGAAATACTAACGGCCTACTGCATAAATATGGGTAACTGCAGCTGGCTGGGAGGGAGATGAGCAGGGCAGCAGACTGCCGGACGACTCCCGGTGTGTCGCCACTGGGCCGGCGTGTGAACGGTGGCGGCGGCTGTGGTGCTGGGCTCGACTGGCTGCCGCCCTCATGTTGTCGGTAAACAGCGACATTTATCACAATCGGCGGTGCGGCGACCGGTCATAAAAGGATACCACGCCCCGACCGGGCCACGCGCCGAGGAGCGAAACCGAGCGGCGAAACCGAGCAGCGAAACCGAGCAGCGAAATCGAGGAGCGAAACCGAGGAGCGAAACCGAGGAGCGAAACCGAGGAGTGAAACCGAGGAGCGAAACCGAGGAGTGAAACCGAGGAGCGAGGAGCGCCGAGGGATGACGTATGACCGGCGGCGGGGGCGGCGGCGGCGGCGGCAGCCCTCACAGGCCGAGAGTCGGGCCGCCCACAGCCGTCAGATACAGCCGGTAATCCCAGATTCAGGGTACGTTATGGCTCTAATAAGGTGTTGGACATAAACAATGACTTCCGTTTTTCGTTTTGAATCCGTCTGATTTGTATGAGAACGTTTAAATCCAGGGAGATAACTTGGCCAGGAATATCTACGTGAAATGTTAAGTTGAACTTGAAAATCAGCGACTATGGAATAAAATCTTCCATACATGCATACACTTCAGATATGGCAGAGTAATTTGAGGATGACACGCATCTACGCCAAGAGATGCCCATAAGTTGTTTAGTGCCATACAATTTGCTTAACCCGCGCCGTGCCGGTGCTCGGCGCCACCTTCGCCGTGCCGTGGGGGAGAGGGAGAGAGGGAGGGAGGGAGGGAGGGAGGGAGGGAGGGAGGGAGGGAGGGAGGGAGGGAGGGAGGGAGGGAGGGAGGGAGGGAGGGAAGGGGGAGGGGGGCGTTTCGACACCCCCTCTAACTCGGCTCATATGGGACGTAAACAAAAACAGAAAACACCGTTCAAAAGCTCGTCAGAATATATTTTGAAACTATTCCGGGCATTTTTTTTTTATCAGGTCAATATTGAGGTCACCAGTCAGATTTTCAAATTTTAGGACTTCGCTCCAGAAATCCTCAGATATCACAGGAACTATGATAGCTAGGAAAAAACAGAAAAAGCAATGGAAAGCTCTTGAAAAAATGTAATCGGTATGGTGACCTCAGATTTAAGCTCAGGTCAATGGTTTAAGCTCCAGAGCTCATCAAATGTCAAAAAGGCTATTATTTAGCAAAACAGTTTTCACAAATATCTTTTTTACTAATAAATATAGGGCAATACATTTGACGCCATCGTGTTTGTCTCGTCAAGGCGCTTTGTATCATATGCATGCTGACTACGTTAGGTCAACCTATAAATTGGACCTCAGGTCAAGGTCAAGTGGTGACCCAATTAGGTCATGTTGCACATTTGGAGACGTGCCTCGAAACGACAAACACATTGGTGCCAGTTTCACTTCTCTATCTTAATTTTGTCGAGAGTTATTGGCAAAAAAGTGTTGGTGACCTCGGGTAACCTCATCTGACCCTGTAGGGGTCACTGAACAATAATTTCAGCTGGAATTTCAAGAATGGTCTATGATAACATAATCTAGAAGGAATTGGGTTGATATAATTCGTATCCTCAGAATAGGAAGCATTTTATTATTTCTCCATTGACTTATAATTGGGAGGTCACGAAATTGACCCGACCTTAGGTCACCGATATACAAAATCCGAGAAAAAATTATTGTAGGTACTATTTCCCTTATGAAATCCTGTAAGTAGGAAATCTATCGGCCAAAAACTGTGGCTGTGGTACGACCGGAAACATTTTTAGAGGTGGGGTCACGTGACCTAGCCTGGGGACCTGACCTGAGATGACCCGAGGTACTTATTTTAACATAATGTGCACAATTGATGCCCGAACAGCTGTGCAAAAAACAGCGGCGCTGCGCGCCGCCATTTTTTCGCTATCCTCGAAAAACCTTAGGGGGGAGCGTTTAAACGCCCCCCCGCACGGTGCGGGTTAAGTGCATGCATTGTGTCTGCTGGATGCTCTGTTTCGTAGTTGAGCATGACATCTGAAGAGAAACCTGTTTGATGGCAACACGTGAAGCTGACAGGATGCCACGCGGTATCACCAACCTGAGTAGGTTGTGCCGCACGGGACCTGAGACACCCGGATCTTCCACGATCGTGCGAACGACGGACCAGACGTGACGATACTCAGTGTCGTCGGAGTGTCGCCTCCAGATGCATCCACGTACACTGCAAAATAACAGATTTGTGACGGCTCTGGGCAAACAGGGTCTGGATATGCTGTCTAGTAAGTGAATTAATTGCTGTTAACATCGTTCTCACTTCCCAGAATGGTTTCTGGTTCTTCCTGAGGCTGCTGAGGGCAATTATTGTGCAATTCTTGAGGGCAATACTGTGGTTTCCAGGACTGCTTGTATGACATTGTTGTGATTGCCAGGGCTGATTTGAAGGTTGTTATGTAGCCAGGACTGCCAGGAGGTTAGTGTGATGGCTTCTTATGGTCGCCATTGTCTGTTTCCCGACCTCACTATGGCTTCCAGGGCTGATTGGAGACGGACTTACTGTGGTTGCCGGTGTTAGCTCCGCAGATGAGCGGCATCGATGAAGAGCCCATCACGGAGAACTGGTCGTTCATGCAGATCTGGTTCTCAGACTCCGGCTGGGCGAGAGTAAAGCTGTCAAAATCCAGCCTGAAATCGGGGAAAAAATCACTTTATCTTCGGCATCATATCAAAATAATTCAGCTGTCATTCCAATATTTGTGTTGTATATCAGTGAATATGTATCGTCATCTATCTATGGTTGTTTGTTGCTACCGGGGCACTACATATTGTATATTCAGTGCACCGAATCGGCCAATATCTATACATTTAACTTTAAATGTTTGAATTCCACAACGGATGAGTACACGAAATAGACCACTCTGTCATGTACGGGCCAACCATGAACAGCTGGAAATCTAGGATTGAAATCGAGAATGTCAGAACTTCCCTCCAACCAAGCATATTAGTTTCACAATGTCATTACCGCACAAACCTTCACCAACTGTACTTAAAGGAAGTGCAATACTTTGATCGCTTTTTCGTTTAAAATTGCATGGAGCTAGGTAGGCCATGGAGGCATTTAATTAAAGTGTCGTAACAGCATGTGCGGCCACAAATTTGCAGTGAAAAATGATGCATCTAATTACGCGGCGGTCGCGCGAGGTCGATGGAAACGAATCCCTGCTAAGAATAACTGGCAACATAGCATCTCGGATGGTTTCGCCCGAAACAACATGACCAGGGAGAAGTAGTCCCTGACTGCGATAAACCACGTACAGTCTTCACAGACCGAATGTGATCCGGTGCCGGTCACTCGAATACAGCTGGTAAACTGTCGTCACCATACTCAACTGACCTGCAGAACAGACCGGTCAGCTGCACAGGACCAGGCACACGGTTATAGCACGTGCTGCTGGACAGTCAGTGGGGTGGGAGACGAGTGTGTCAGTTGCACCGGACCAGACACACGGTTATAGGACGTGCTGCTGGACAGTCAGTGGGGTGGGAGACGAGTGTGTCAGTTGCACCGGACCAGGCACACGGTTATAGCACGTGCTGCTGGACAGTCAGTGGAGTGGGAGACGAGTGTGTCAGTTGCACAGGACCAGGCACACGGTTATAGCACGTGCTGCTGGACAGTCAGTGGGGTGGGAGACGTGTGTGTCAGTTGCACCGGACCAGGCACACGGTTATAGCACGTGCTGCTGGACAGTCAGTGGGGTGGGAGACGAGTGTGTCAGTTGCACAGGACCAGGCACACGGTTATAGCACGTGCTGCTGGACAGTCAGTGGGGTGGGAGACGAGTGTGTCAGTTGCACAGGACCAGGCACACGGTTATAGCACGTGCTGCTGGACAGTCAGTGGGGTGGGAGACGAGTGTGTCAGTTGTACAGGACCAGGCACACGGTTATAGCACGTGCTGCTGGACAGTCAGTGGGGTGGGAGACGAGTGTGTCAGTTGCACCGGACCAGGCACACGGTTATAGCACGTGCTGCTGGACAGTTAGTGGGGTGGGAGACGAGTGTGTCAGTTGCACAGGACCAGGCACACGGTTATAGCACGTGCAGCTGGACAGTCAGTGGGGTGGGAGACGTGTGTGTCAGCGGTCGGATAACTCAATGTCACGTCGTTCGGTTCGGTGACCGCGCGTCAATGTCAGCGGGCGGCTCTCCGCCCCGGCTGGACCTGAGTGTGATGAGGGTCAGGCGGATCGGCTGATCCGCCTATTGTGAGAGTTGTCAGCGGTGCCAGCTGAGCGGAGGGTCAGACGGGTCGGCTGACCCCGGCTGTCCGCCTCTCTGTCGGCCCGGCACCGTATTTAATTGCAGTCCTAACTGCTGGAAGGCCTGGAACAGTTATTCCAACCAGAGCCGGGCTGAGAGAGTGAGAACACCTTCTCGACAGTTACGGTCTTTAACATCCTGATTATGATCACACGTCCATCAGTTAAGGGGTGGCTGATCAGTATTCAGCTGGATGAATTACGCGGCTGAATCGACGTGACTGGAAATTAAACGGATTGCTCTATCGTGATGTAGCCCATAGCTTTACCTGAACTGGCAGATGTTGTCGTTTATCTTGTCAATATGGACCTGACACGACCCCGTGACGTCGTAGAAGCCCGGATTGTTCTCGTTGACGAAGTAGGTGTTGTTCATCGTGATTCTGTCTCCGCAGGTTTTGGTGACTGAAAGAAAAGCCGGATGTTGTTCAAAACTAAACATTTACCTTGTATTAGTCTTCTGTTCTCAATTATAATTACTTTTAGAAAATGTACGTCACAAGGCACTGGCGGGCCAACAACGGGCAAAATATTGGATTGGAGGGGTAAATCCCAAGAAGTCGGACATAATTAAAAACAAAACATCGGATTTCTCTTTCTTGTAAAACAATTAGAACTGATTTAAAACAAACATCCCCTAATACAAGCTGCTAGATTTTCTGTAAAATCAGATAATATGTCAGCTTGCGGCCGATTTTAGTCCTTTTTAGTGGGCATGAACTATGACACTTTCTTTGAAACCGCCCCTGTCAGAAAGCGATGGCAGTTCTAAGTTGGATTAGCGGCCGTTGTACTAGTTTTCACTCTGCCGAACAATGACTAAACCAACTTCTGAGTCGCTACATTTTCAGCGACAGTGTTTATCTGTGACTAGACTGAACTGAATGTGAAGACATTTAGTGAAAATCACCATCTTATAGTATCACAGTTCAAGCTGTAAAAAGGCACCCAGACCCAGCAGAAGGACGGAGAGGGGGAGGAGCAGTGGGTGCTACTCACAGACGCAACAGACGCCGTACCCCTCGGCGCACTCTCCGCTGGCGACGCCGCCCAGGCCGGCACACTCTCCGGCCGTGTAACAGGAGCCTGTCCCGCCGCTGGTGGCGTTACAGGTGAAGTGCTCGAACCGCACCAGCGTCAGCAGCGGCAGCACTGCAGCACAAGGGAGGTCAGCAGCGACAGCACTGCGGTGTTGGAGGGCGAGGTCAGCAGGGACACGAATGCAGCACAAGGGAGGTCAGCAGGGACACGAATGCAGCACAAGGGAGGTCAGCAGGGACACGAATGCAGCACAAGGGAGGTCAGCAGTGGCAGCACTGCGGCACACTGGGACGGGAGGGCGAGGTCAGCAGGGACACGAATGCAGCACAAGGGAGGTCAGCAGTGGCAGCACTGCGGTGTTAGAGGGCGAGGTCAGCAGGGACACGAATGCAGCACAAGGGAGGTCAGCAGCGACACGAATGCAGCACAAGGGAGGTCAGCAGTGACAGCACTGCGGTGTTAGAAGGCGAGGTCAGCAGGGACACGAATGCAGCACAAGGGAGGTCAGCAGTGGCAGCACTGCGGCACACTGGGACGGGAGGGCGAGGTCAGCAGGGACACGAATGCAGCACAAGGGAGGTCAGCAGTGGCAGCACTGCGGCACACTGGGACGGGAGGGCGAGGTCAGCAGGGACACGAATGCAGCACAAGGGAGGTCAGCAGTGGCAGCACTGCTGCATCATAAGGGCGGAGGGCGGTCAGCAGGGGCACTGCTGCATCATAAGGGCGGAGGGCGGTCAGCAGGGGCACTGCTGCATCATGAGGGCGGAGGGCGGTCAGCAGGGGCACTGCTGCATCATAAGGGCGGAGGTGTTGGTGAGTATCTAAGACGTGTCTTTTCACTTGTTGGCTAATTAACATCGACTGACATTTCTACTTAATTCTAATCGTATGCAGAACGCCTCTGTATGGCTGGCTCATACAATCCCTCCTGGTTAATATGGATACTGTACAGTGAGCCGAAAGTCTTTGATTGGTGGTGATTCACCGATGTCTTTCGATATTACGCAAGTTATACCGCTGCCATGGCGATATTACGCTGGCTGTGGATGGCTAAGCACAGTATATGAACCATAATTTACTGGATATATATATATATATATATATATATATATACATATATAGATATAGATATAGATATAGATATAGATATATAGATATAGATATATATATATATATATATATATATATATATATATATATATATATATATATATATATATATATATATATATATATATATATATATATATATATATATATATATATATATATATATATATATATATATATATATATATATATATATATATATATATATATATATATATATATATATATATATATATATATATATATATATATATATATATATATATATATATATATATATATATATATATATATATATATATATATATATATATATATATATATATATATAATATATATATATATATATATATATATATATATATATATATATATATATATATATATATATATATATATATATATATATATATATATATATATATATATATATATATATATATATATATATATATATATATATATATATTATATATATATATATATATATATATATATATATATATATATATATATATATATATATATATATATATATATATATATATATATATATATATATATATATATATATATATATATTATATATATATATATATATATATATATATATATATATATATATATATATATATATATATATATATATATATATATATATATATATATATATATATATATATATATATATATATATTAATATATATATATATATATATGTATATATATATATATATATATATATATATATATATATATATATATATATATATATATATATATATATATATATATATATATATATATATATATATATATATATATATATATATATGACTATTCTATTTTACATCGTAATGACACTTCGGCGCAAGTTCTTAGTCAAATGAAGACAAAACGTACCTAAATTTGACACGGTGTCATTTCTGAGGATTATGTATATGGCGACTCTACTTTCTAATTTTCCGCGAAAATCACATTTCATTTTACATTATATATCACCAGTAAAACGCCTTTTTGGGCGATGACCCAGCGGGCGCGCTCTGGTAAAGCTAAAACAGGTTTGAAATATGAAACGGTAAGGGAGCACACGTGGTAGTAACACATAGTACTTTTAGTCCTTTTAGTTCTCCATAAGAATTGTCAGGCATGCATGCCAACATAAAAATGAAGTTTAATTAAATTGTTCATGATCTCCTTTCTCGAATCCTCCAAAAAGGAGTACGTCCTGAGCGGCGCATGCTTCAGCGTATAACAAACTAATGCTTAGATTAATAATGTCATTTTTGATCAATACTTATTGTTGTTTGTTTCGACGTTTGCGTGTGCCATGCGCTGTGGTACCACGCCTATCAAAACGCACTATACAAAAATAAAAATTGATTTGATGGTCCTATCCAATGGTGAAACCCCGATCTCAATCGGAGCAGTGGTTGCAAAGTTATTAGCTTCCAAAAAGCGTATGTACGGCAGGGTCGGGCCGTGACGGGCCGGGTTGGGCCGGGTCGGGCCGGGTCGGGCCGGGTCAAATGTAAATTTGTCTAGTAAGTTGACGAGAAACCTCATGGGCGCTTCGCACCCGCTCGGTAATGAACTTTCAGTCCCTGGATGGCACGGCTTCCCTTCTCGGGACTCCTGTCTATTTGTCAGTTGGGGCACGGACAGTTCATTTGTCATCCCGCTTGTCGGTAGTGTGAGAGCTTTGACCCCAAGTCAGGCAGGAGATATAGAGCATCCGCGTTTGAGTAATAAATGAAGGCCGCACACGCAAAATATCTAAAGAAAACAGTGCTTCATCCATTCACGAGGTTCGCTAGCTGAGCAAACTCTGACCTATTAACATGGAATCGTTTGACTTCAATGCAACTGTAAAACACATCTAGACTGTTTTACGTACATTTTCGTATTTAAATGAAGGACGGATAGTTTACTGGCGTAAGCCTGTGTGCCACGAACGAAATGAGCTCTTCAGTGATATGTAACGGAACTCATTAGCTTGCGCCATGCAGGCCATCTAGATGAAGTGTGTACACAAACGGGTGCTCCTAGTGCTGGTATTATGTACTTGTACATACATACCGACAGGCGGGTGAAAACCTAATTTCATCTATTTTTACCTCTGAATATTACGTGCGAATAGCGAAATAAGCCACTAAATTCACCTCTAGCCATGTCACTTCTACGTGGCTTAGCTTGACACATTCACCACACACTGCATACTGAATATAAAGCCGCTGAGCTTTGTTGTTGTCGAGTGCCCCGGGCTCAATAAATCAGCCAACCAACCAGTTGAGGTCAGGGACAAGGCAGGGACATTCAGATTTAAATTAAAGTATTGCACTGAGCCTGCATATATTGTGGTTTCTATTGACTGAACGCATCATTAGACTTCCAAACCCTAACAGTGCATGTCACAGTAGATAGCAAATAACTATCAGCATCACATGCAGGTCTCCGCAGGCGCTCAGAGTCGTCAAAAACGTTATGAATAGTCTGAGCGACGAGGCCACCATACATAAATGTCCTGTTGTTTTATCTTACGGCGTCCTTCCCGGCGGCTGGTCTGCTGCTGTCTCGCCGGGGCGCCCCTCCGTCTCTGCTCCTGGAGGGCTGCCTCGCGCCCCGCTGCCCAGCCGCGGGGTCCGCTCTGCTCCCGTCTCGCTGCCGTCTTCGATGCTCGCCACCGGTCCTCTCGCTCCTGCCTGGCTCCCCAGTGTCGGTCCGCGCGCTTCTCAGCTGCTGCCACACGATTAAACACGGAGAACTCCCGGTCCACCTGGCTGAAGTAGCGCCGCTTCTGAGCCAAGTCGAGCCCGTCGTCCAGCCGACTGGGGGTCGGTGCTGACCAAGCGGAGGCTCTCCGTGCGGTCCGGTCCGCGGCTCGGGTCCTGATGCGACCAGCGCCGCCACAGCCGGCTCACACCGCCAGACAGCACGTCTGCAAGCAGACCGGTCGGCGAGCGGCCGTGCGCCAGAGCGGCGAGGCAGACGAGCGTGAGGAGAGCGGAGCGCGCGGGGGACATGGCGAACCGGCCGGGGCAACTCGCTGAGCTGAACTGACTCCGGCTGCCCGGCTGACGGCGCTCGAAAGTAAGAGGATGCCGCGAGTGTTTTGTTGTGGCCCGCCGGACGCGAGGCGTAGATAAAAGCGAGCGGTGGCGGCGCGCGGGCGGCGTTCCGGTCGTGCCTCTGCTAATGGTGACCGCGATCGGCGGTGTGACGTCATCGTACGAAAGTGAGAGGGGTGGGTGGTAGTGTCCGCTGGTCGCCAAGCTCCGGGTGGCGGGGCGTTGGTGTTGGGAGGGTCGACTGGTCGGTGGTGCCGTGGGACACCAGAACGTCGGACGACGCAATGCGGTGAAGACGATGGGATAGTTAGCCTGAACCGGGAGAAATTGAACAGCGAGTGAATTGGTACGGGAAACCTACGGGAAACGTTCAGGCGTTTTGCTATCACTTCCGGCGAAGTCGGTTGTGACATTCGTGATTACAGTGGCCAGGCGTGCATAGCTGGACTGATGGGTTTTGTTCACTGCCGGCCAGCCTGACGGGCACAATCGCGTTTCGTAAGCGGCTTCCGTCTCTTCTATACGCTCGTTAATCGCACTAGGACTGTCACGTATGATGTAAATTATACCGAGACTCGGCCGGTCTCACAAAAGTGGTCACTGTTGATGTTTTCTTGTAACTGATCCGAGACAACTCCTTACTTGGTCGTGTCACGTTTGTTATGTTCCACTAGACACTTAAACAAGAATCATACTAGATAATATGAAAGTGATGTTTTCTGACGTGTTAGGATTTTTTTTGTATACCTATCTGCTACCTAACGCAGACGAATTTGGGAGAAGGAAAAAGTGTATTTGGGTAGTGACAAAGTAATGGCACCTGTACATTGTGATAATATTTATTTAAAATATAATAATTATTATATGTTTTTATTTATACGTAATATTTGTTTAAAAAACAATATTTAATAACGATTTTAAATTTGTAATGGCCTCTGGAAGAAAATTATTCATGAGGACTGAGATGAAATGGATGAAGTGTGACGGATGAGGTATGGACGGATGAGTTAACGAGTAAAGGATTTTATTCATTTTGACGTCGAGTATGCTCCTATGGTGCAAATAGAAGCTATGGTTTTGCTCTATATCATACATAATTTAGCATTCAATGTGTTTGTGAACTTAAGACTAAGTCGATATTACCTTCACGACTGCGTCAAAGCTTTCTCCTTGCCTTGGTGGGTTGGAAACGTTTTATAATTCGTAACGGTCCATACTAGTTGCCTGAATGGCTCCTGGTACTTCATAAGTTACCAATAAAGTCTAATCAATAATGGGCTGTTTGATGAATGCCACAATTTGAAACAGCTTCATATATTGCAGGGAAATGTGTCCGCATTCTCATGAGAGCTGAACTGCCGTTATTGAGCTGGTGTTTGATGAACAGATTGTTATATAAAGCCGAGTTCGATGGCGTTTCCTGAAACTTATACTCGTTTGATGGCCGCTGATGGAATTGAAACAAATGGTTGTACGATCATCCACGTGCTGACTCTTCTATATGTGCGTGTATGAAACTGTAATGTACGGTAACTGTATTCGTATAAGGTAAATGTAACTAGCATTGGCATTTAATTCATCGTCTGACACCGTCTGACCCGTCTGACCCGTCTGACCCTTCTCATACCATCTGACCCGTCTGACCCGTCTGACACCGTCTGACCCATCTGACCCGTCTGACCCGTCTGACCCGTCGGACCCGTCGGACCCGTCGGACCCGTCGGACCCGTCTGACACCGTCTGACCCGTCTGACCCGTCTGACCCGTCTGACCCGTCTGACCCTTCTCATACCATCTGACCCGTCTGACCCGTCTGACACCGTCTGACCCATCTGACCCGTCGGACCCGTCGGACCCGTCGGACCCGTCGGACCCGTCTGACACCGTCTGACCCATCTGACCCGTCTGACCCGTCGGACCCGTCGGACCCGTCGGACCCGTCGGACCCGTCGGACCGTCGGACCCGTCGGACCCGTCGGACCCGTCGGACCCGTCGGACCCATCTGACCCGTCTGACCCGTCGGACCCGTCGGACCCGTCGGACCCGTCGGACCCGTCGGACCCGTCGGACCCGTCGGACCCGTCGGACCCGTCGGACCCGTCTGACACCGTCTGACCCATCTGACCCGTCGGACCCGTCAGACCCGTCGGACCCGTCGGACCCGTCGGACCCGTCGGACCCGTCGGACCCGTCGGACCCGTCGGACCCGTCGGACCCGTCTGACACCGTCTGACCCATCTGACCCGTCTGACCCGTCGGACCCGTCGGACCCGTCGGACCCGTCGGACCCGTCGGACCCGTCGGACCCGTCGGACCCGTCGGACCCGTCGGACCCGTCTGCCCCGTCTGCCCCGTCTGACACCGTCTGACACCGTCTGACACCGTCTGACCCGTCTGACACCATCTGACACCGTATGACCCGTCTGCCCCGTCTGACACCGTCTGACACCTTCTGGCCCGTCGGACCCATCTGACCCGTCTGACCCGTCTGACACCGTCTGACCCATCTGACCCGTCGGACCCGTCGGACCCGTCGGACCCGTCTGACACCGTCTGATCCGTTTGACACCGTCTGACCCGTCTGACCTGTTTCCGCCAGCTCTCGGGACCGGCCTCAGCGAGGGTATGCAGAATAAGGTGGTGTACGGCCGGCAGCCGCACAACATCACCGACCAAGACGACCTGTGTCCGGCCCAGGAGCCGGTACCGTGCCGGGAGTGTCCACAGCTCGTCTACCCGGGCGGCGTCGGCTTCCCCGTCAGCTACGGCAGCCTGGTCCGCAATGTCACCAGGATAAAACAACTCCCCGCCAAGGGACTCAACAACAGGACCAGGGGTGAGTACTGGGATCTCGCGGGGAGAAACGGTGGCGAGAGCGCAGCGCAGAACAGGACAGTAGGGTATAGAGAGTTTCAGTTCGTCCGCTTAATGTTGATACAACTTCGATGTTAAAATGAAGAATGTAAATACACAAAAATTGATGTCTGAACGCATTTGTATGTAAATTAGTATACCTAATGTACAATTCATTATCGTATTTTAACGTTAAAACAATGCACCTTACTAAAAACGAAGTATGACTATGGTTGATGATGACTATGATGACTATGATTAAAACCATTCAGAGCATACTGGGAACTCGTACCAACTGACCTTGTCAGGCAACATCCGGCCACATAATGCATAGATCTGCAAGCTGCCCGAGGCTAAAGCAGCTATGTGCCAGCTTAGCAAAAACAAACCCGCCTTGCATAAACCTATGGCGCTTCTTGTTTGTTTGAACTGGCGGGGGACGTGATCAGCATAGGTACTGCTTCGTTATAGCGAGCCCTAACAAGGCATAACGAACATAACGAACATAACGAACATAACGTCATAACGAACCAGTGCCATTCCCCGGCGGAGACAACGATAGTGGGGCAACTTTTAACCGGACTATTTGGGCTTAAAATTTGCATAGTTTTACCCATAAGGCCGCAACCAACGAGCTCTCATCATCAATCCTTCACCGGAACCGTTCAATACGTCGTCGAGGATTTTCATCATAGTTGCAATGGGTCCAACAGCTCGGATGCAACCGCCGCGAAGGCGGAAGTATTCATTGCGTCTGAGTCGAAAGTCATCAATGCCTTTGTGTCGGAAGTCTGCCGCACGCTTCAGTAGGCGCCCGGCTGAGCGGCCCAAGTGTGTCGGGTACGGCCGCTGCGCCACTCTCGACCGGCCGGTGTCACTCGGCGCCGCAGGGGGCGTCACGGCAGCAGAGCATGACGCGTGACGGGCGGCACGGCGGCAGAAGGTGCTCCGGTGCTCCGTTACCAATCACAGCGTCTGGGCAACCGCCCCTGTCTCCCGGCAACCGCCCCTGTCTCCCGGCAACCGCCCCTGTCTCCCGGCAACCGCCCCTGTCTCCCGGCAACCGCCCCTGTCTCCCGGCAACCGCCCCTGTCTCCCGGCAACCGCCCCTGTCTCCCGGCAACCGCCCCTGTCTCCCGGCAACCGCCCCTGTCTCCCGGCAACCGCCCCTGTCTCCCGGCAACCGCCCCTGTCTCCCGGCAACCGCCCCTGTCTCCCGGCAACCGCCCCTGTCTCCCGGCAACCGCCCCTGTCTCCCGTCAGTCACACGGCGTTCCCTGTCACACGGCAGCCCCTGTCTCCCGTCAGTCACACGGCAGCCCCTGTCTCCCGTCAGTCACACGGCGTTCCCTGTCACACGGCGTTCCCTGTCTCCCGTCAGTCACACGGCGTTCCCTGTCACACGGCAGCCCCTGTCTCCCGTCAGTCACACGGCGTTCCCTGTCACACGGCAGCCCCTGTCTCCCGTCAGTCACACGGCAGCCCCTGTCTCCCGTCAGTCACACGGCGTTCCCTGTCACACGGCAGCCCCTGTCTCCCGTCAGTCACACGGCGTTCCCTGTCACACGACAGCCCCTGTCTCCCGTCAGTCACACGGCGTTCCCTGTCACACGGCAGCCCCTGTCTCCCGTCAGTCACACGGCGTTCCCTGTCACACGACAGCCCCTGTCTCCCGTCAGTCACACGGCGTTCCCTGTCACACGGCAGCCCCTGTCTCCCGTCAGTCACACGGCGTTCCCTCTCACACGGCAGCCCCTGTCTCCCGTCAGTCACACGGCGTTCCCTGTCACACGGCAGCCCCTGTCTCCCGTCAGTCACACGGCAGCCCCTGTCTCCCGTCAGTCACACGGCGTTCCCTCTCACACGGCAGCCCCTGTCTCCCGTCAGTCACACGGCGTTCCCTGTCACACGGCAGCCCCTGTCTCCCGTCAGTCACACGGCAGCCCCTGTCTCCCGTCAGTCACACGGCAGCCCCTGTCTCCCGTCAGTCACACGGCAGCCCCTGTCTCCCGTCAGTCACACGGCGTTCCCTGTCACACGACAGCCCCTGTCTCCCGTCAGTCACACGGCAGCCCCTGTCTCCCGTCAGTCACACGGCGTTCCCTGTCACACGACAGCCCCTGTCTCCCGTCAGTCACACGGCGTTCCCTGTCACACGGCAGCCCCTGTCTCCCGTCAGTCACACGGCAGCCCCTGTCACACGGCAGCCCCTGTCTCCCGTCAGTCACACGGCGTTCCCTGTCACACGGCAGCCCCTGTCTCCCGTCAGTCACACGGCAGCCCCTGTCACACGGCAGCCCCTGTCTCCCGTCAGTCACACGGCAGCCCCTGTCTCCCGTCAGTCACACGGCGTTCCCTGTCACACGGCAGCCCCTGTCTCCCGTCAGTCACACGGCAGCCCCTGTCACACGGCAGCCCCTGTCTCCCGTCAGTCACACGGCAGCCCCTGTCTCCCGTCAGTCACACGGCGTTCCCTGTCACACGGCAGCCCCTGTCTCCCGTCAGTCACACGGCGTTCCCTGTCACACGGCAGCCCCTGTCTCCCGTCAGTCACACGGCGTTCCCTGTCACACGGCAGCCCCTGTCTCCCGTCAGTCACACGGCAGCCCCTGTCACACGGCAGCCCTGTCTCCCGTCAGTCACACGGCAGCCCCTGTCTCCCGTCAGTCACACGGCAGCCCCTGTCACACGGCAGCCCCTGTCTCCCGTCAGTCACACGGCAGCCCCTGTCTCCCGTCAGTCACACGGCGTTCCCTGTCACACGGCAGCCCCTGTCTCCCGTCAGTCACACGGCAGCCCCTGTCACACGGCAGCCCCTGTCTCCCGTCAGTCACACGGCAGCCCCTGTCTCCCGTCAGTCACACGGCGTTCCCTGTCACACGGCAGCCCCTGTCTCCCGTCAGTCACACGGCGTTCCCTGTCACACGGCAGCCCCTGTCTCCCGTCAGTCACACGGCGTTCCCTGTCACACGGCAGCCCCTGTCTCCCGTCAGTCACACGGCAGCCCCTGTCACACGGCAGCCCCTGTCTCCCGTCAGTCACACGGCGTTCCCTGTCACACGGCAGCCCCTGTCTCCCGTCAGTCACACGGCGTTCCCTGTCACACGGCAGCCCCTGTCTCCCGTCAGTCACACGGCAGCCCCTGTCTCCCGTCAGTCACACGGCGTTCCCTGTCACACGGCAGCCCCTGTCTCCCGTCAGTCACACGGCGTTCCCTGTCACACGGCAGCCCCTGTCTCCCGTCAGTCACACGGCGTTCCCTGTCACACGGCAGCCCCTGTCTCCCGTCAGTCACACGGCGTTCCCTGTCACACGGCAGCCCCTGTCTCCCGTCAGTCACACGGCGTTCCCTGTCACACGGCAGCCCCTGTCTCCCGTCAGTCACACGGCAGCCCCTGTCTCCCGTCAGTCACACGGCGTTCCCTGTCACACGGCAGCCCCTGTCTCCCGTCAGTCACACGGCGTTCCCTGTCACACGGCAGCCCCTGTCTCCCGTCAGTCACACGGCGTTCCCTGTCACACGGCAGCCCCTGTCTCCCGTCAGTCACACGGCGTTCCCTGTCACACGGCAGCCCCTGTCTCCCGTCAGTCACACGGCGTTCCCTGTCACACGGCAGCCCCTGTCTCCCGTCAGTCACACGGCGTTCCCTGTCACACGGCAGCCCCTGTCTCCCGTCAGTCACACGGCAGCCCCTGTCTCCCGTCAGTCACACGGCGTTCGGGATGACCGGTGACATACAATACCACAGAGTCCCTTGAGCGGGGATTGTGTTGCTCTGTATTACTCTGCGATATGATCAGTTGGATTTAGCTTCTGTTTTCCGGAGGAAAATGTTAATCGTTGCCTGGCAATCACCCGGGCCGAATCCCCTATCGCCGTGGATAGGCCGATATATGAGTGTGGTGTTTGGGGAGTTCGTCAAGAAATGGCTTTAGCCTGCAACGTCTGTATGTAGGCTGGTGATAGTAATGACAATCGCCCTATATGCCCTGGCGCCGTTTGATTGGGTTCATGGAGTTTCGTCACGTCCGAGACCAATTTCACGTGTCTTGTAAAACGGCTCGCGATTTCACTCGGCGTGGGAGTTGATCG
>JAXIVJ010004123.1:0-86436 GCA_036785665.1 Chirona hameri | reverse complement strand
GCGACGCGGACGCCCGGCCCGGCGGAGAGGGCGGCAGGGGGCGGGCAGCGGGTCTGGTTAGGCTATTCAAAGCGTAAATTGAACCTTACGCCACAACTAAAAATGTAGATGCCAAAATATCTGCCTTCTGTCATAACGGAGGCATATTATTGGTGAATTAATCCACCCGACCGCACTTAAGGGTGTATTATGTTGTGCTGGCTAATGTTACGTCATGCATATCGCGTTTCTTGTTACGTAAGTTACGTAAGGAAGCGCCAAGCCAGCACCAATCCCGACCTGGTGAAACAGGTTAGCCGCTCGCTTTTCGAAGGAAGCACACGGCCATTGTGTTTAAGGCGCTCAGAGAGGAGGGAGCGCCACCCGAGATACGCGCTATGTTCACCCCACGTGCCGCTGTTTCCACACGCGAGACGCGCGCCTCTGATCGAGGTAGCCTCCACCTGCACAAGTGCAGATTGACCGCCTCTCAGAAGGCTTTTTCGTATCGGGCTGCAGTTGTCTGGAACCGCCTGCCACCACAAGCTTGTGCCGCCCATTCATTGGATGGTTTTAAGACCGCTATGCGAAGTGTGATTTTACCGATGTAGTGTAGTGAAGTGCACTCGTTTTTATCGTATTTTGTATATTATTTGTAACACTGACATGAAACCAGAATAGCCACCTCGTGGATGGTTTTTAATACACTGATTTCACGTTCATTGACAGGCTTGTTTTGTAGATCGAGCTCGATCGAGCTATATGGAGCGCCATACGAAATAAATGATGATGATGATGAGCATTCGACAGCCGATTCGCCCACAAATATCAGGGTGGTTCGGATAAATGGGGCTGTTATCCGCTGTTGCCGCAGACAATTACTGTCAAACATTCATGAATAAATCAACGCATCGTGACATCCAGAAGAGCAAAGTATGACATAATGTAATGTTACCACTGATCATAAATATGATCACTGATCAATTCATAAATATCTCCATCTGGTATGGTTATGAATATTATACGATGATAATCTGAGTGGCCTCTACACATGTTTTGCCAACCGATAGCCAAGGCATAATATTCATTGCTGTATGCACCTTCACATCGCTGACCAACGCTACCCCACCACCCTGAAATCCAGCACTGGTTCAATATTGACCTCAGCCGAACGGTCAGAACGGAAGCTTGCTTTAACAACATTGCCCACACTGAAAAAGCGAGAGACCGTCTTTGATTTGCTAGCACGACGATAAAACATGACATATTATTTGTTTTCACTGACCTAGGGCAAGACTCATCGACTTATCCAGCTTAAATCAAAACATCTTTCGTATGTGCGGTGGCAAAATCCATTGCCGCAGAACATACTCAGAATATGAAGTCAATCGACAAATATTATGCTGTGAAGAAATAAAATAAACGCGCACACATGCGCACGTACATATCCGTAAAAACTTTCAATGAAGCATGATACTCAAACAAACGCTTGCAACAGGTAATTGTAAAAACGAGACAAACCACCACCATCCCACTAAATGCCGCACAGTCATGGAAGGTGTCAATGGAATGTGCTGTACATGCATTATTAGACCTGCTCGAAACAATATTTTTCCAAATAATTTTGCCCTGCCTGTTTTATGCGTTTCAGTTTCAAATTAACGTACTCCTGAAATTAAGGCAATATGCCACAAATCTGTTGAGCGCAAAGCGCTTGAAGTCTACCACATAAAATGTTCAGCGTTAGAGTCTCCTAACCGAGCGAACGTTACCAATTGCCATCTTGGATTGAAGCTGCTTTGTGACGTTCAGTAGCCTGCCACTATCTCTGTTTTCCTCTAATCCCAACTGTAAGTATTTTGGTCACTCAAGTTGGGCTATCCTCCACACCTTTGAAGATGCGTCGTCCGAGTGCGACAACAACATTATCACATCGGCATATTTGTTTTCAGCAAGAGCATAACAAAACATATCTCCTATTACAAATTGCAAAATATAAAACAGAGTAGTTCTCTAGTCCAAACAGCGGTACGTTCCTATTCATGAAGGTTCATATCCCATATTTTAGTTTTTAACCCCAATATTGTGTGATTGTGTTAAATATCACCATTTGCCAAAAAGCAGTGCACGACCTTACCAATAGTGAGGCGTGGAAAACTTAGGCTGCCAAAGTTATACATTATCGGCAAGCGCAGTCTACCTGTGTATGTGGGCATAGTAAGACCCATATACCCACGACCTTTTTTGTATCTTATCCTAGCGAGGCGTGGAAAATTTGGGCTGCCAAAGTAATATCTAAATCAACATCTGACAAAATGAACAGTTACCTACCTACCTCTGTGCATGTCGGGATTATATAAGTCTCACACATTATGTCACATTTTGACCAATTTAGTGTTAAAGCACCATATGTCAGGTATAATTTGAATAATTTTGATGACATTTCATGTTTCTAAAGGATGAATAGGGACAGGCATGGCCAGAACGTAGGCAGATCAAACACGCACACAAACATGACCCAAATCAAATTAAGAGTTGTTTCAGCAGTCAAGGCTGGAATATCCCAAGGATTGTTAAACACAACATGTAAACAAAAACCAGTCATATATAGGCGTCTAAGAAAACCCAACCAATACACGAGAAATGGTGGGCAGACCACCATGGGCGAAGAAACGCATCCACAAAACATATCATTTTATTGCGATTGTTCCGTGTGATCTCAGGTGCAGTCAATTTAGTTAAACCACACGTTAGTCCCTTCTCCCCCTTATCAAGCTTGCAAAGGGAACAACAAGTATTTTTGAGGGGTGTTCTATATTGACCCCTACCAGGGTGAATACTGAATGGCGACCACGCAAAAACCTATATAAATGTGACTTCATATTTGCAATTAGGATCTTCAAACGGTGCTGTGTGCACCAGATCCTGTTCTGTCGAATGTTTAGTGGAGGAAAAATATGTTTTGATAATTAGGAAAAGCTGCCAAAACTGTCCCTATTCATCTCAGTTTACCACATAGGTACTTTCCAATTTTGCCTCCAGCATGACAGCGTTGGAAGGTGTAGAATGGACTAGTTGCAGGCAGGGGCGTATGAACTATGTTCAAGTCGGGGGGGGGGGGGGGGGGGGGGGCAGGAGGCATTCTGAAGTCGATTCTTTCCATGCAACGCCCATAGGCGTAATGTTAAAATAAAATAAAACATGTTTGGGGGGGGGGCGGCTGCCCCCCTGTTCCTACGCCTATGGTTGCAGGTTACCTAACCCACTATTTGTATGTACTTGATGATGTTGTTGGTGTCACTTCCCTATATATTCCTCCGAATTGTCAGTATTTAAAATATTTAAGTATGTTTACGTAATTTATCATTCAGCTCTCTGATTGGCCATGACGTCAGATGGCAATAGTGCAGGCGATCAAAGTTACCTAAGGTTGAGAGTCTTGAGCAGCTTGGTTGACACATTTCCTTTTAATATTGAGGTTCAGCAGACAAATAAGCAGCATACTTATCGCACGCAAATTAAAGCACGTGAAACGGGGAATTTTCAGTTGTCATTTCATGTGTATCACGCGGCTGTACACCAAACAATCATATAACTAAAATTGTGAAATCTACCTTGCGACCAAATCAATAATCTTAACGGAAGTTCAAAAGACATTTTAACGGATCGCTACAGCCAAACGGATCCTGGGGAGGCTCCAGATATCTATCCATACAAGCTCTGGACCCGACAGAAGCCATTTCAGAAAAGCATTAAAGGGAATGTTTCACCTTTGTATTGGTTTTGAACTGAGATAGCCATTATCTTTGGCCGTTATTGAAATGTTGAAAATACTAAGGTCATTTCCCCCAAAACATAGCAGTTTTTAAGCAATTCAATTTATAGTTTGCAAAATGGGGTCTAGGCTAGTGCCGCCGCTGATTGGCTGGCAGCGACTTTTTAAGCCAATCCCACTTTCTCAGTCAATCAGCGGCGGTCTAGAGCTCAATAATGACGTCATCATCCCAATAATAACAAAAATATATATAAAGTTAAGTGACTTTTCGAGAGAAAAATACCGCCATCGTTTTCAGCAGCACTTGCTTCATATTTTCAACTACAACCAGCGTATATTTGACAACTTTCAGAAAGGTGAAACATTCCCTTTAAAGGAAATAGTTCACCTTCAACATGGGTTTTGAACTGAAATAGCAGTTTTGTAGCCCGTGTTGAGAAATCCTTATCTGGAACTTTTCTTGGCTGAAAAGACTCTCCAGCCGAAGATATTTGACTTTTTGGCGAAGGAATACGGCGCATATATGATGTACCGTACCGTCTGAAAGTGCCAGCACTGCCATGGAGCATGCGCAGACCAATAACGCACACCATAAAATCAATAATTTACAACCTTTTGTTCTGAATTGGCGCGATGTAGGACCATTTTTAAAAAGAAAAAAAGAAACTGTATTCAAAAATACAATAAAATCGTGTTCTGAAAAAATTCCGAAGGTGAACTATTTCCTTTAAGTCGCATTTTGCAAGCGGTTTCTTGGGCAGTGTTTCAGTGAGAGCAGTCTCCAGATCTGAGCCCTCCTGACTACTTCCTGTGGAGGTTCCTGAAAGAGTTATAGGTTTTCAAGAATACTCTCCAGGCCAGGAAGCAACTAAAGAGAGCCGTGGGAGCTGTAGTGCGGGCCATCCCCGCCGACATGTGCCCGTAGCAGTGGTGAGTCTGAGGCGGAGGGCAGAGGCAGAGGGCTGTGAGGCGGAGGGCTGTGCCTCAGCCGAAACGGAGCCTATCTCGAACATGTGCTGTAGATGATATTAAGACGACGGTTTGTGTTTTGAATATGCACAACATAAATCTCCACAACATTCTGAGCAGTTTTGTGTAAACAATAAATCAGAGGAAAACGCTTAACCATTTTTATTTTCCACGGAAAACGCAGGGAAACGCCCTGCTTTTCCGGTGGCCGTCGGTTCACTATTGACATCTGACGTTACAACATCAAGTGCTTTATAAATTATCCACATTTACATACAAATATCTCGCCAAATATTGATGTTTATGCAAAATGGTGTATATCACGTTCATCAGCACATTTGCTATTGTTTTGAAAATATTCACCAAACAACCTGCAACTAGTCCATTGATAGGGCAAAGGGTACATAAAGTATTATGGCGATATCTGTAATGTTAAGTTATTGAGAAAATCCGGGAGGGGAGTAGAATCTACCAATCGCATGTCAATAATATTGCATATATCATGTCACGCAAGGTAAGTTTATCAACATCAGAAAGTCAATCGTCGTCCCTTTTGGCTTAATGTCTTGCCGATTATGCTACCTACGCCAAAATGCAAGAATAAATGCTGCCTTTGAAATGGCTATGAATGCGTCCAAGAAACAACAAGATTCCTGCTCTTGACTATCAACCAACAGAGGTTATCAACAATATATTTTAGAGAAAGGTTCACCTTCTAAAACGTCATGAAATGATGAAGATACCAAAAAAGCGTCATTCTTGTAAAATCAGAAATATGGCAGTAGTGAAACATGAGGTAAAACACTTTTTTTTACCGACTATCATGTAATTTTGTTTTGTCAGCACAACATGCGATCATGTATCGTCACGAGTCTGAAACTTCAGCCGTTCTAATAAAAGAGCTGGCTTAAAGGAAATAGTTCACCTTCAACATGGGATTTTGAACTGAAATAGCAGTTTTGTAGCCCGTGTTGAGAAATCCTTATCTGCAACTTTTCTTGGCTGAAAAGACTCTCCAGCCGAAGATATTTGACTTTTTGGCGAAAGAATGCGGCGCATATATGATATACCGTACCGTCTGAGAGTGCCAGCACTGGTCTGAGCATGCGCAGACCAATAACGCACACCATAACATTAATAATGTACGACCTTCTGTCCTGAATTGGCGCGATGTAGGACCATTTTTGAAAAGAAAAAAAAGAAACTGTATTAAAAAATATAATAAAATCGTGTTCTAAAAAAAATTCCGAAGGTGAACTATTTCCTTTAAAAGGATACGCAACAACATATTTCCATAACAATCGGCTCGTCTAACATGCTTCGCACAAACGCAGGCTAAGTTGCAATTCCATACCTACAAACGAATGGGAATAATCATAATTTACAACCACCACTTTCTCTGGCGACAGCAATTCATTCGATTCATGTCGCATTTAGCAACCATTCAGTTGTGCAGTTCTGTGCGCTTTTTCCAGCCCGCTGGAGCGCTCCATTAAAGGTCACCGTCTGGGCTTACCGGAGCGGCCGTCTAACCGGTCACCGTTGCTGACCTGAGCGTGACCTCTGTGTCTGGCCGGGCCGCCACCAGCCGTCTCGGGGCGGCCAGTCCCCACACGGATACCGACGGCCCAAATGCCGTCCATACCATCGACTGTCAAACTTCCTCCACCGACCTGACACACCGCCCCTGATTGGTCGGCTTCAGCGTTACCCAACGGCCGGCGGCCGGCGCGTCGACCAATCGCCGCCCGCGAGAGAATCGCCGCCGGCTGTCGGGTCGGCCGCCCGGGGTGTCGGGTGTCCTGAGGCTATAAAGGCGCCGCCGACCCGACCAGGAGTCACAGAACCGGTCCCCGAACGTAAGTGCGAGGTGGTGGCGCGTGCGATACCGTGGAGCTCCCGCAGGCCGCCCGCGGAGAGGCGCCGCGCTGAGCGAACAGTGGTGTACAGTAGTGGTGCAGTGACGCAGCCTTGTGGTAGACCTCGGACCATCGTAGACCCTGGGCCAGTGTGCGGATGCTTGTTGGCTCTCCGGGACCTGGTCCACGTAGTTGTGTCGTCTCAGAGCATTTTAGGCTCGGAAAAGTGGAAAATAACAGCACAACTGCATGGTTATGCAATGTCACACAGCTGTCGAATGAGTTGTTGTCGTAGAAAGTAGTGGTTTGAAATTGTAATCATACATTGGATGGGATTAGGCTTGTGGGAAATATGTCAAATGGACCATGGTCCATTCAAATATGTTAACGCCTCTCCCTATTAATATGCATTGTTAATTCAGATAAAACATTACAGGATTTATTTGTCTGATAATAATATAAACATAGTGATAATTATGTTTACCAATTTCTCAAGTGACATCAAATTTGATCATTGTTTTTACTTGTATAAATGCGTCCATCACACTCAAATAACAAAGTAGAGCTAAGCTAAGCACAAAACTAAGCATTATATCAAATAATTGAAGGGGAGTTAAATACTTTGGTAACAAAACTATTGTGCGGGGAGTAGGTAACTGCAACTAACCATTACGTGATAGAGCTGTAGCATGCTCCTCTGTAGCGACTAACACATATGTAGACACAGCAAATGGGGCAAAGCCCATGCTTTTAGGAATAGGTAATAACTCTTTATAGTTTATCTGCATGTTACATATATACATATATGATGCTTCTATTGCTTTAATATTTTATAGGACAAATTTACATGATTTAGTATCTGATCATTATAAATGGGAATATAGCCAAATGAAAGCCTGAAAGCATGCATAGCTGTGGATTAGATTAGATCAAAGCCATCCGACTCCCTGGCATCCGTTCGCTCTGAGTGTTCAATTATCAATTATATGAGTATCAGAAAGCAACAAAGTGCTTCGAAGTTTGGAGTTGTATCCGATCACCTTCGATCTCCATCACACTGATCCATGAAATAACTTTGTTACCACATATGCTTCATTTATACCATCTTTGCCTTTTGATTATATTTGTGTGAACACTAAACATGAAGCTGGATTGGTTTTGTTTGTTTTGTTTATTTATTTGTAATCAAGTAGAGAAACAACGTAACACGGTTTTCGTGGTACACGGTTTGCTGACGTTCGAAAGCTTCCAATATAATTTGTAACATAACTTAATCATAACTGCAGCCAACGGCTAAGCGGCCGCAAAGCCAACAATACGCTTGGATTTTGGCCCTGGTTTTGATGCATTTATTGGGATCCTTTCGGTATTTGAACAGTAAGGCCAGGGGCGTAACTTTTTGAAAATCATTGGGGTTGCACTTAGTTGTTAAGAGCCCATTTTGTAACACATCGCGTCATAGGCGTAATGTTAAATTCCCAAATTATTGGGGTTGTAGCTACAACCCCAATTTACATTAAAGTTCCACCCATGAGTAAGGTCTATGACAACAGTAAGGCACCCAGCCTATGACAACAGTAAGGCACCCAGCCTATGACAAAGGTGGTGTCTGTTGATTTCGTGTTCTCTAAAATATATTCAAAACATGTTCATCACACACATTCAACTACATTTATTCTTGTCGATCTCTGCGATAAATAATTAAGCTGTTCTGCCTAACAACATAGGCTACGACAACTGTCTCGGTGATTGCAGTTCGACCTTCTTTTGGGCTTTTATTCTTTTTATGAAATTTGGTTAAAACTTAAAGGGAGTGTGCCTACTGTTTTGGAATGTCTTTCCAAATATTTTTGCAAACGGTAAGTAGCTATTGGTTTGATTGTTGGATATGATGAAATTCACATCTGGAGCCCCTTTAGTTGAATTTTCACTTATATTGTTATTTTACTTATTTTTTTTTGTTTCGATATCTATAAAATGATCGCCACTATTAGGAAATGGAGACGAGTGATGCTATGTAAAACGGCGCACATAAGACAGTGCAATTACGGTCACATCATGCAAGATAGAGAGACAAGTTTTGCACAGTATGTTCTTGCCACTGAACTTTATTATATGCAAGTTGCGTAGCTCTAAATTGATAGCTTCGTCGAAAAATGGCCATTGGCCATCATCGAAATGGCCATCATCGAAAAGCATGATGGCCGTCCAGGTTCTGTTCGGCTGCTGCCATCAGCGCGCACGAGCTGTTTTGTAGAATTGCTATTGGCCGGCGCTAACAATATGCTTGCAGTTTAACCGATAGTTGCAATGCTTCTAGTAGCGGAAGCCCTCTGGAGTCTACCCGATAATTCTGTGATTCCATCACCAGTCTTTGGAATATCTCAGCAACTAGGGTGAATCTGGAGAACTGAAGTAACCGCTCAATTCCGAAAATTATGTTCTACAGACCAGTGTCAACAACCTCAAATAAAAGATGTCAGTAGGCACACTCCCTTTAAAAGATTATTGCAAACCAATACCTGGCATCAATATAACGACATACGCCAGTTAGCTACTTGAGAAAAAAGGTCTTACTAAATTCAGAACTTGTCATTCTTGTGCTGGTGCAATTGTATGTTACCTTCACTCTTCCGTGTCACAAAATACAATTATTAAATAATAATAAAAAATGCTTCCCATGGGCCAGTTTATATGATGCAAATTCACCAAGTTCAATGGGAGAAATCCCAATGACTTGGTTGAAAGCACTCTAAGCTGCGATGACTTGCTGAAAACGCATTGCACAAACTTTATGCAATTATTAACTCCTATTGCTGATGGATTTCTAACGAATTAGTTTATAGATCAGCGGCTCAGTCCGTGGGTCGGGGGTCCCCGGGGCCCACCTTTGGCCGTCGGTGTCGGTTCCGGGCCCGGTCGTCGGGAATTCGGGAGACGTCGCCGGCCGCCGGGTCGCGTTGGCACCCATTCAAGGATGTCGCCGGGCCGGCCGACGGGCCGCCGGTGGGTAAATTTAGCGCAGCGGATCGGGTGACGGGGCGGCGGCGGCGGCGGCGGCGGCGGCGCTGGCCTCGATAGGTCGCCAGCGGCCGGACACCGGATGTCGAGAGCTCAGAGCAGGACACAGCCCGAGGTGCTCTGAGTTCAGTAGTCAGAGGTACTCTGTTATAGGCGGTTTGGCTAGGCAGGTAGACTGCAGTGCCGGTATTTGCATACTTGAGTCGTGAACCGGACGGGAGCGGTAGATACAACTGGTGAAAACTCTGCCCATCATGGGATTTGAACCCGAGTTTTACCATATGCCGAGGATATCAAAATACATTGGCCCGAGAGGCGTGGTATAATGCGGTAAAAGAAAAATGCCCTAACGCAAATTATTTTACCAGAGCGCGTGAAAACAGTGTGTGTGATACAAACCTGACTGGAATTGTGAAAGCTTTGTCGACTTCGCTTCCAAGGTTTTTTCAATTTCATCGAAGTCAAGGCCTAAATCAAAATTTGGCATATCCCTCTCTGGCAAGGACCTAGTCATGATTATAAAATATATACAAACAAAACATTGAATGACGTACGCGGCATATGGTAAAAATCATACCGCACTCGGCCAGCATAAATTTTCAGGACCTCTGTGCTTTCTTGATTTTTTTTACCTCGGCCTTCGGCCTCATTCAAAAATCAAGAAAGCGCCTCGGTATTGAAAATGTATTTACACCGGCCTCATGCAGTATTATATAATCCCACATCAACCACGTGCACCGGACGGGTTACGGAGATACGATCGGTGAAAACTCTGCCCGTGATGGGCTTCGAACCCGCGCGTCAGCCGGTGCTAACGGTGCTGCCCTCTGTGTGTGACCGGCAGGGAGGTCTTCCTAGCGTCGGGTCTGGTCTGAGTCGAAGCCGTCCGACTCCTGTCGTCCGCCAACCGCCGACTTAACACAAGAGTCGCCGTCATGCCCGCCCCGCCGAAGAAGACCAACCCGAACGACGACCCAGACCCGGCACCGTTCCTGTGAGTATGAATCTGACCTGACGTAACCTGTCCTAACCTAGGCCCGTCACCGTACCTGGGAGTATGGATCATATCATATGGCAATGCCGCCTAGTCATTTTTCATTTTCCCATCCTCTTCCCTTCGCTTGTATGTTATAGGTAGGTACTCCATTTTGTTCTTCCTTTGATACATTTAAGCGGGCCACACCAGCCATTTGAATATTCCCCGCCGGATCATTTCATGCCAACATTGTACGTCTCAGACCTTTCCCCCACCCGATAATACTTCTTCATTCGCCACTTTTGTCTGATTTGATAATTTTAAACTGTGATCATCATTAATAATGTTTTTTAAACTGTGATTTGACTTCCTCTGACCCAACCCGTTACCCCACCAGGTACGTGTCCCTCGAGCAGAAGCGTATCGACCAGACGAAGCCGTTCGATTCCAAGACCTCCTGCTGGGTTCCCGATGAAACGGACAGCTACATCGTTGGCAAGATCGTGGGCTCCAAGGGAGACCTGGTCTCCGTCCAGCTGCCCAATGGAGAGGTCAGTAGGACCATGATGAGTGTTCCACTCACGTGGCCTGGGGTCAGCGGGACGGAACACTCACGTGGCCTGGGGTCAGCGGGACGGAACACTCACGTGGCCTGGGGTCAGCGGGACGGAACACTCACGTGGCCTGGGGTCAGCGGGACGGAACACTCGCGTGACCTGGGGTCAGCCGTCAGCGGGAGGACGCGTGATCCTCGGTTCTGACGGGGTGATTACGAGGCTAGAGCTCCGGGAAACGGGGTCCAGGTTCAAACCACAATAGTCCTCGAGTGCGGAATGCTATATTTGTCCGCCCTCAAACCACTTTATATTTTTCCATATGTTTCCGCCTGTTTGTGACCACTTTGGTAACGTTCACCATGAATATAATCCATCCATCATGCTCTAAAGGAGGATCCCACAAACCGCATCATAGATTTGAGGGAGATTGCTGTCTTGTGTTGACGGTGCTAATGTACGCCTCAGGCGCAAAACTCTCGCCTCCAGCCATCTCGACGGAGATGAACTTCTGCGCTAACCCTAACTAACCTGCTAACCTATGCTAAACTCTCGTCCACAGGAGAAGAACTTCAAGAAGGAGCAGGTGGGTCAGGTGAACCCGCCCAAGTACGAGAAGTGTGAGGACATGTCCAACTTGACCTACCTGAACGACGCCTCTGTGCTCAACAACCTGAAGCAGCGCTACTTCATCAAGCTGATCTACACCTACTCCGGCCTCTTCTGCGTCGCCATCAACCCGTACAAGCGCTTCCCGATCTACACCAACCGCGCCATCTCCATTTACAAGGCCCGCAGGCGCAATGAGGTGCCGCCTCACATCTTTGCCATCTCCGACGGAGCCTACATGGACATGATGACCAGTGAGTACTGAGTAGTAGTTAGTGACGTCATTGGGGTACGGTGGTGCCATGTCGTTCGGATCGGATCGGAGGGATCGGAGGGAGAAAGCAAGTTGGTCAAGCAAGCAATAACAAGTACCTACTATAACATGAAAATCCATTTTAAAAATGCTGCAAAGGCTTAAATACACGCATAAAAAATGGGTTACATTTTTTTCGTCATTTCAGCTGACCTCAAAAATTATCGGCGACGCCCCTGGGTACAGCTGACAATTGACATAGTTTTGCTCAGTGTAGGGCAATGTTGGAACAATACAAACCGCAAGCTGGCATCTTTCCTTTTTCGATATCCCAAAAGGTCGAAAAGCTAAAAAAAAAGAAAGAAATACAAATAAAGAAATCATTAGAAATCGTGAGGTTGCAAAATAAAGTAGCCCAAATCCGGGAAGAAATTCGAAATTGGGGGTAGGTAAGGTCCGCTAAAAACGGACCCCCCCAAAAAAATCAAAAAAAAATCGGCCGGCTGGATCCGCCCTTGGTTGCCGATAGCATCTGGAACCACCAGTGTGATCTGTCGTTTCAGTCACACCAATATTAACACCAATTCTATAATTTCGTCAACTGCCTTTCGCAGTGGCGTCGCCACGGTTCAAAATTAGTAGGGACAAATCCAAGTGTTGTGTACTGTAACAAATTTGTGTACTGTAACATGGGACCATATTATGGATGGCTGAAAATTAATGGAGACAATGTCCCAGGTGTCCTCAGTGGTGGCGATCCACATGACCTTTCGACGAATTTCTGCACCGTTTCCCGTCTTATAAGTCCCACCCCGCCGCCGTCACTGCGCGCCAAATTTGGCGCGGAACGCGGCTCGGCTTTCGCGCGCTATTTTTGTCGCGCGCGCGGCGCGTGTCACCGACTCTCGGCGGCTTGGCTGCCCCGGCGGACGGCGGTGCCATGTAGCCCACGGACCGACCGCGTCATACACGGCGGCGGACCAAACAAAGCCAAAATTCGGCAGTGGCATGAGAACACATTTCACAACAGTTTTCCGAACCAAGTAAAACACAAATCATTTTAAATTGCATAACAATTTGTGATCCATTGAACAAAGAAATCAGCAAATAACTTTAGGTTGGAGACTTCATTTTCTTTATGGAGTTTAGTGCTTGTGCGAGGAACATACTTTATATAATTAATCAACTAAGAAACTGACCTTTTCCTCGAAAATGTGAAAATCCAATGTTATAAAAATGTTCTGTGGCCGAAATATCTGTGGCTGAAATATTACAGCATAATAATAACATTTTGATAACATTGGATTTGCACATTTTCGAGGAAAAGGTCATGTTTTTAAGTTTATGACTTCCTTTTCTTGTTAAATGCTATTACTTTATTCTGGGATGAGACTCGATGAGGCCAGGTTGCGGTTATATATTTATGCCAAAATAACGTTTTCGGCTGGGCATATATTTTGTGCAACGAACTCCTATCTGAAAAACGAGACCCATAAAGTTGGAATGCCGAGAACCAACAATAGAAGAAGTACGCATTTAAACACAAAAGTATGCCAGTTTTCACCATTTTTGGTATAGATATATTTTGGTAACCAATAATCATCGTTGTCTTGGTCTAAGTGAATGAATGAATGAATGAATGTATGAATCGAAGTGAATGAATGACTCGAAGTGAATGAAAGCGAGTAGATGCGTGGCGAAGGAATAGCCAAAGCAAATTAAACCATGAAAGCATCAAAATGGTAAATTCGCTTTATGTCATTCGCACTATCTGGCCAAGAAAATATTTAACACCGTTTTTTTTCCTTTTTCAGACGCCGAGAACCAGTCTATGCTGATCACGTAAGTAGAACGACGCGGTCACTACACTAACACACTACATCTATCACTATCACATCTATCACGCGGTCACTACACTATCACACTACATCTATCACTATCACATATATCACGCGGTCACTACACTATCACACTACATCTATCACTATCACATCTATCACGCGGTCACTACACTATCACACTACATCTATCACACTATCACATCTATCACGCGGTCACTACACTATCACACTACATCTATCACACTATCACATCTATCACGCGGTCACTACACTATCACACTACATCTATCACACTACCACATCTATCACGCGGTCACTACACTATCACACTACATCTATCACTATCACATCTATCACGCGGTCACTACACTATCACACTACATCTATCACTATCACATCTATCACGCGGTCACTACACTATCACACTACATCTATCACTATCACATCTATCACGCGGTCACTACACTATCACACTACATCTATCACTATCACATCTATCACGCGGTCACTACACTATCACACTACATCTATCACTATCACATCTATCACGCGGTCACTACACTATCACACTACATCTATCACTATCACATCTATCACGCGGTCACTACACTATCACACTACATCTATCACTATCACATCTATCACGCGGTCACTACACTATCACACTACATCTATCACTATCACATCTATCACGCGGTCACTACACTATCACACTACATCTATCACTATCACATCTATCACGCGGTCACTACACTATCACACTACATCTATCACTATCACATCTATCACGCGGTCACTACACTATCACACTACATCTATCACTATCACATCTATCACGCGGTCACTACACTATCACACTACATCTATCACTATCACATCTATCACGCGGTCACTACACTATCACACTACATCTATCACTATCACATCTATCACGCGGTCACTACACTATCACACTACATCTATCACTATCACATCTATCACGCGGTCACTACACTATCGCACTACATCTATCACTATCACATCTATCACGCGGTCACTACACTATCGCACTACATCTATCACTATCACATTTATCACGCGGTCACTACATTATCACACTACATCTATCACTATCACATCTATCACGCGGTCACTACACTATCGCACTACATCTATCACTATCACATCTATCACGCGGTCACTACACTATCACACTACATCTATCACTATCACATCTATCACGCGGTCACTACACTATCACACTACATCTATCACTATCACATCTATCACGCGGTCACTACACTATCACACTACATCTATCACTATCACATCTATCACGCGGTCACTACACTATCACACTACATCTATCACTATCACATCTATCACGCGGTCACTACACTATCACACTGCATCTATCACTATCACATATATCACGCGGTCACTACACTATCACACTACATCTATCACTATCACATCTATCACGCGGTCACTACACTATCACACTACATCTATCACTATCACATCTATCACGCGGTCACTACACTATCGCACTACATCTATCACTATCACATATATCACGCGGTCACTACACTATCGCACTACATCTATCACTATCACATCTATCACGCGGTCACTACACTATCACACTGCATCTATCACTATCACATCTATCACGCGGTCACTACACTATCACACTACATCTATCACTATCACATCTATCACGCGGTCACTACACTATCACACTACATCTATCACTATCACATCTATCACGCGGTCACTACACTATCGCACTACATCTATCACTATCACATTTATCACGCGGTCACTACATTATCACACTACATCTATCACTATCACATCTATCACGCGGTCACTACACTATCGCACTACATCTATCACTATCACATCTATCACGCGGTCACTACACTATCACATCTCAGTGAATTCCCGTACAGCTCTGTAGTGCAATCCAGCAACCGGAATCGCTAAGTCTCTTAAAACCTAGAGAAATAACTGCAGGCATCAAATGCAGCCTGCATTGGATTGAGCTCGCATTACCTGCACCATGTTGTCTCATTAAACTTGTTCCAAATGAAGAAATATTTCGGAACAGAAGAACCAATATTATCGAGTTACTTGTATCGGCGTAGAAGCGACTGTTCAGCCGGTGCTATGACAGTACTATTTTTATTAAACACCCTTTCGCTCTCAACGTCCCCCTAATCCATACGGCACATCTTATCCTTGCTCACTAGGTATATCCGCTAAGGTCCTTCATTCAGCCCTGCTCTCTTTCCTCGAACACGGCCATCCTACCAAACATCTGACTGGCAGACCCTCACCTCGGACCGATTTATGCCCTCCACCATCGAAACTGTTTAACCCTATTTGTAACAGGCTCCTGGCTACCCCTATTTGTAACAGGGGGGGGGGGGCGGATTCCGCCCCCCCCGGAGATCTCGAGATCTACCCGTCCGATTTTCAAAAATGAAACGGCGTTTGGTTCCCCTCAACACGATCTACATTTCTAAATAATAAAAACAAATCTTAATTTTTGATAGGGGGGCAACAGGGGGGCAAAAACCACACATTTTAGTGGTATTTTTGATCCCACATAACTTTCATGTTTATCGACCGATTTTAACACAATTAATACGAATCGATAGAGATTGAATTGGAAATTGATATATGACAGTGGCGTTTGAAAATTCAAAAATCATAGGCGTGTGCAGGTCACTCAATATGGGGGTGAAGTAAATACGTAATAAAACAATTTTTTGATGTTTTTTTTAAAGAAATGAAATGGTATGTGATTGTGACATTAGGCAAAACAGTTAAAAATCATATTTTTCCCATAGGCGGTACCAGGTTAGTGAAAAAGGGGGGTAAAATTGTAAAAAATATTAACCGCAGACAAGTTGCTACCCAGCACTATAAATATGTTACTGATCGTAGATAGTTCCTTTTTGCATGTTGTACTTCATAATAGGCGTATCCAGGATCCAAACTGGGGCGGCTCAATACCTTTTGATAAGTATATTATCCGCTATAATGATACTAACTAGTCAACAGTGACTATTTCACTTACAACTTCAATTAACATTGCTTACCCCCCTTTTACCCTACCTGGACTCGCCTATTAACTTATAATTGTTCGTAGAGTAGCCTGTGGTGCGTGTTGCATCCGAAAACTACAGTATGTTATGTCATTGTACGCCCATGCCTCTTAGTTTCCTTGCAATAATATGACCCCCTTTCTTCCATTCCTGAGCGCGCCTCTGCAAAAAATGACTTTATTCACTTTCCTGGCCTCATGTGTGCATATATAATTATAAGCTAACCGTCTATTGCGCCGTTATCGCTGGCATATCGTCATCACCAAGCCAGTCACCCCCCTTTTCATGTGCCTGGACACGCCCCTGAAACTCTATATGTAATAAATTATGCAAATAATGGAAGCAGAAGCTATCTTTTACATCTTGATAACCATAAATGCCCCTTACATTGCTCTATTTGCTTCCCGCCAAGCATTGAATATTTCCTGGAAACCCCCCTTTTCAAGCCCCTGAAACCGCCTCTGCCATGAAATTTTAATGATATTTCATTAACATCAACTAATTTGCACTTGTTGCAATCACCGTGAACCGATGTCACTCCTTCATACTTGAGGCAGTTACGAAGAAACCGTGAAGATCGCATATCCGTATTATCGCCAAATATCGCCTCCGAACCCACCCAAAACTGTACCCTGGAACCGCCTCTGTTCAGGTTAAGAACTCAAAATTTTGACTCCATATGCGGTATTCAATTCTATGAAAAGTCCCAAAATTTCATGGGCCTGCTCCCAGCCGTTCTGGAGATATCTGCGAAAAACATGAGAGGGGGGGGGGCGGAATCCGCCCCCCTGTTACAAATAGGGTTAAGCATGTTTATTGTAGGTATACATATTGATATTATTGATGTGAAGATTGGTGTGAAGATATGAAGATATACTCATATGTTTTATGATTATGTGGATGTTTGTTTCGCGGTTTAGTGTTTAGTAGCTAAATTGGAAAATTATGTCACAACTGAACTGGCGAACAGTGCCTAGAGTTAGTGTTTTAAACACTTTTGCACCTATCGCATGCATACATGTGCTACCAACAGCAATGCACTATATTGAATAAAATGTTTTTGAATTGAAAAACTCAGATCTCCGACCACTGACCGCCCCCACAGACTCTAACCTCTGATAATCCCTTCTTCCGACCCGCAGCGGTGAGTCCGGTGCCGGAAAGACTGAGAACACTAAGAAGGTAATCGCGTACTTCGCCAACGTCGGCGCCAACGCGGGAAAGAAGAAGGATGAGAGCAAGGGCAACCTCGAGGACCAGGTCGTCCAGACCAACCCCGTGCTGGAGGCCTTCGGCAACGCCAAGACCACGCGTAACGACAACTCTTCCCGCTTCGTGAGTAACAATTCATCCAGTTTCAAAAGACAGCAGAGCCTGTCTGGTGTCAGGGGAGAAAAGGGTTCCGATACCCAGGAAGCTTGGTGCACTGCTTTGGTTAAAAGATAACTGGGATTGAGCTGACAATGATACCTCGTCGGGCGTTAAGGTGTTTTTTTTATGCGCTTATTTTAAGAAGTTTTCATGAGCGCTAATTACCTAAAAGGGATGTGAAATGAATGTCATAAATGTTTTGTATTATGACTTTATTCCTTGGAAAGCAATTGAGTTAACACTTAACCTTATGCATCCTTTAGTAATAATATCAACTAGTTGAGCCAGACAGTCCATGATTATAATCCCCCTCCGATCTTTGAGTACCACCACTAACACCAAATATGCAATTTGTATAACCACTCCCCTCTCCACCACAGGGAAAGTTCATCCGTATCCACTTCGGCGTGGCCGGCAAGCTGGCCGGTGCCGACATCGAAACCTACCTGCTGGAGAAGGCTCGTGTCATCTCGCAGCAGCCGCTGGAGCGCTCCTACCACATCTTCTACCAGATGATGTCCGACGCCCTCCCCGACCTCAAGCGTGAGTCACGCACAATGGCACGTGCCGCCGCGCGACCGCCATTTTGGCTGGGTGGCGTGGCGGGAGATTCGGACCTGCAAAAGACGCCATCTTTGTTTTAATTGTGGGAGATTCGGAAACGCAACGGACGACATATTTGTTTCTGGGGCAGTGGCGTAGTTTCCAGATTCCGCCGTAGGGTAAAAAAGTTGAGGCCAGAGGGGTTGATTAAGGATAAATGAAAGCCGAATTATTTCTTAAATTCAAGTCGAATTCTTTCTGGCGAAAAGCAGCAATAGCATCATTATAGATTGGAGATCTATATTTTGACAATTCCTCTTCTCTTACCTGACATGCACATTGAAAAGGTAAAACATGACAGCCTGACAAGCAGTGGCGTAGCCACTGCTAGTACCCGGAGGCCAGGCAGGCCCCTCTGGCGACCGAGCGAGAGCCCCCTGGCCCCCACCCAAAACGGTGAAAAATCGGAAAATCTGCATACATTTGCGTTTTACAGACAATCTAAGCAACTTTTACCTAGGTAAATGCGTTTTAAAATAATTATCATGGCAAGAGGAAGTGAAATCCGAAGTTTTTTTAAACAATTGGTACCACTTTAAGAATTTTGACCCCACCTAAAACCCGTTCTGGGACCCGTTAATATGCCCCCACCTTACACATTTGTCGTTGTTTTACAACATACTGTACTGTATTAATAATGTGGGCCCCATTGGCTACGAGGGCCCCATTGGCTACGAGGGCCCCATTGGCTACGAGGGCCCCTCTGATCCCATTGCCCCCCCCCCCCCGTGGGCGAAATCCTGGCTACGCCCCTGCTGACAAGCATCATTAGTTTTCAGGTGTTCTGTCGTATTAGATGTAGTACAGACCAGTACCCATCACTGCCATACAGCCTCAACCTCTTGCGACTCTACCAGGATCTAAATCACCTTCTTCTAAATCCTTCCGCCTACGTCCCCCTTCCATTCCAGGCATTGCTACCAGTTTCGTGACGAATGTGGCAGTTCTTTGACGGCTCTTACTCCGACCCGTTCCAATTTATACCTGCTTTAGTAGCTAGTTGAGTGTCGTCTCCTCTCTCCGACCCGTTTCGAACCGGTTGGTGACCGCTCTCTCGCCGCCCCCGCGCGCAGCGAACTGTCTACTGAGCGATGATATCTACGAATACCACTTCGTCAGCCAGGGCAAGACCACCATCCCCAGTATGGATGACAAGGAGGAGATGACGTTCACCGACGTGAGTGTGGGCGCTCCTAATCTCGGGCGGGGGAGAGCCCACTCGTCAAGAGTGTGGACCACCCTGCCCCGACTCCGTGACTAACTGAACTGTCCCTGCGAGCTTCAGCCAGATGGTGCGACTGACTGCCTCACGTTGCAGCGTCTGCACTATGTGACTTGTCGTCGTCCGCTCTGGTTCTGTCCCGGTGACTCCCGCTGCAGGTTTTCAGCCTCTCTGACGTCGTCTGTCTGCTGCCGTCCCGTTCTCACAGTTATCTGCTTACGTTAACTCGTTAACTCACCTCCTCCTCCCCTCACATTAACTCACGATATTTGCCATGATAACGCTGCATTTTGTTCTTGTTCAATTTTCAAACTTATTTCAACCCCTTGCCTGCCTCGAATGGCAAAATGCATGGCACTCATCAACAAACCAAGCAAACAAAATATTTAGAGAAGAAAACGCAAACATTTCGCACACACATACGCCAGACACAGCTATCTACGATCTCGGAAAGGCATCCTCCCATGAGCACGCTTGAAGAGCCAGAAATAAATTCACACATCCATGCAGACATCTACTGACACATGCGGTGAATGCATGTATCGAAAACACTTCTTTTATACCCTGAAGAGTGTCACACATCAAGTTCTCGCCTTACCCGTACTTTCCTTAGTATACGATTTCATCAGTGAACTACTCTTACTAAATCGATCCCCGAAAAACGACAGATCCGCGTCTGGCTAGTACGGCGTTTCGCCACCAGAGGCGCTGCCGTGCCGAGAGCGTCCTGCTGACGCCATGTTGTCCGTCCTTCCGCAGCGAACTGTCTGCTCAGCAACGATATCTACGAATACCACTACGTGTCCCAGGGCAAGATCACCATCCCCAGTATGGATGACTCAGAGGAAATGGGATATACCGATGTAAGATAGGCCAACAGGCTCACTCGAGTGTAGCAGAACAGCAGATTTGGACTCGGAAAGTAGTTCGTAACAGCACAAGTAGTTCGAGATGGGTCGTACGGCTCAGAGGTAGACCCTTCGTAGTGGATTGACCAGAAATGATGCAGGTTTAGCCATCTGGCTGTCTGCTGGATACATAGTAGTTTGCGACCCTAGATGGTGAGGTGCGAACCGCATCCCCATCGGTATACAGAAACTCAGTACATTTGATGACCTTTAGTAACGCAAGGGAAGACATTTGGCCCTTATCCGACAGCAGCGTAGCTGGGTTGGTACCTAGATTGTGATGTAGAAACGCAATATGTGCCGTGAGACACAACGGTCGTGCACGACATGTGACCCAAACATGACCCAAACTTGGATTGTGATCTTCACCGATTTAGATTCAAAACTTGCAGACAACACGCATGTGAAGTGTACAGTGCATTGGAAGTATATGTAGATAACATATCACGGGAAAACGCAGAGCGCATGCGAACGTCTAACTCATGGCTTGATCTACTAAGCTGACATGTTTTCCGGGCTTGTGCTGCTATTTAAAATAGTATCAGAACGACCGCCACTACTATCTTTATATATATATATATATATATATATATATATATATATATATATATATATATATATATATATATATATATATATATATATATATGTGCATCACTTGTGACCAGTCTTGCTAATGCATCGTCAATCTCCCAGACAAGAAGACAAAAGGTCAACTTCTATTTCAGAACACAAATAAGACATTCTTATTTCGCTGCGACATACTTCTGTCATCGTTCTTGCTCAGAAATAATGCCACTAATGAATAGGAGGATGGCATACCTATTGCCCAGTCAATGTGCGGATTTTCTATTTC
The DNA here is from genome assembly GCA_036785665.1 of Chirona hameri. Classification (NCBI taxonomy): domain Eukaryota; kingdom Metazoa; phylum Arthropoda; class Thecostraca; order Balanomorpha; family Balanidae; genus Chirona; species Chirona hameri. Next base: position 64,545 of record JAXIVJ010004123.1, on the reverse strand, counting down.
CTTGTGAATTCTTCCATCACCACGCCGTGTGCCCTGCCCTGACCTGATCTGACCTGAACCACTGCCGCCGCCGCAGACCGCCTTCGACGTGCTGCAGTTCAACCAGCAGGAGAAGACAGACATTTACAAAATCACCGCCGCCGTTATGCACATCGGCGAGATGAAGTTTAAGCAGAAGGGTCGCGAAGAACAGGCCGAGGCTGACGGTACCGCCGTAAGTCCATCCAACATGGCGGCGCCCTGCCGGACTGTGGCAATATGGCCGCAGTCATTCATGATATCGAAAGTCGGTGATCGCTTAAAATATGGTGTTCATCAGGCAAAATAACAACATAATTTTGTATGACTGTATGGACTTAAAAAATAGCATAACTTCTGATATAATCCAGCTCCAAATATGTTATAGTTTCTTCAATTCTCTCCATTTGAGCTAGCCAACAACTACTACTGTCGGCTAAAAATCGAACTGAGCGACGTCAGTGTCTCGAGAGCGCACCGTCGACTCTCTACCGGCCAGAGGTGACGCCCCGTCCCGTCTGTCCCACCTACAGGAGGGTGAGCGTGTCGCCAAGCTGATCGGTGTGGACGGCAATATGCTGTACACCAACCTGCTGAAGCCCAGGATCAAGGTCGGCAACGAATTCGTCACCCAGGGCCGTAACAAGAACCAGGTCAGTGGAATCATATTAGCCTACCTGGGACCAGGGACCGTCGGCATATTTATAGCCCAACTTCACCTTACATCAGTGGCGGCGGATGGTATTTTCGGATGGGGGGGACAAAGAAAACCAGGGGCCCCTCGGCCAAACGGCCCCCTCCCACGGCCAAAGGCCGCCACCCCCAAAAAAATGGCGCGAAATGATATCTCCTCGGATTTAGGCCACTATATTTTGCAGGGCCCCTAAATGGTAAACAAACATCGGACAGGCCCATGTTGATGTCCGAGGGCCTTCTGAGGGTCCCCTCAGGCCGACTGCGGGCCTTCTGTCGGCCTTAGAGGTCCCCTCAGGCTGACTGGGGGCACCTCGGGGCCCTCGGTCAACTTCATATTTGCCCCCACCAACTTCTTGAGTGTGGGGGCAGCGCCCCCCCCCCCCCTTATCCGCCGCCACTGCCTTACATATATTGCCTGGTATTTGGATATACTTATACCTAATGCTAATGCAATGCTTTCATTTCATTGGATTATTTACAACCACCACTCCAGTAAAAACCACGCTCATTTCAAGTGCTTCAGAGGCCTTTATCAAAACAAAACATCCCAAGATACTTCAAAACATCTTTCAGAAAATGTTCTAGTAAAATGCATTCCGGTGGTGTTTCTCTCCGCGTAACATCTTGCTGACCAAAGCAAGACTCTCAGTTCCATTATGCTCACCAAACCCAACGACTTCCATGTCTATCTTATTGATCAAATCAACCGATCCGCAGGTCAACTACTCCATCGGTGCCATGGGCAAGGCGATGTACGATCGTCTGTTCAAGTGGCTGGTGAAGAAGGTCAACGTGACTCTGGACACCAAGCAGAAGCGTCATCGGTTCATCGGTGTGCTGGACATCGCCGGCTTTGAAATCTTCGACGTGAGTTAGCTCTCAGACTTTGCCATGGGTTCATGTGTACCTGAACGTTAAAGGGACATTCCCACCTTTCTGACAATTGTCAAATATACGCCGGTTGTAGTGAAAAATATGAAGTAAGTGCTGCTTAAAATGGTTATGATATTTTGTTCTCGAAAACGTCACTTAACTTTATTTAAAAAAATATGTAAATTTGGGGTGATTATGTCATTATTGAGCAATAGAGAAAACCATTGAACTGCCAAAAGCTATGGCACAATGTTTTCAGACACTTCTTGCGACTTGAATACAAACAAGTCTTTTCTTATCACGGGTTTCGAAAATAAGCGCCTTCGAAGCAAAACAAATGAAACGAAAATCACAACATGATTATTAAATATAAAGTTAGGAAAATAGGAACCTGTTGGTAAATGCAACATCATGACGCACTCAGCTGAACACCTTAGCTGATATATTTGTTACGCCGCACACAACACAACGCATTCGAGGCATACATATTCTAAAATTATTATTCCATTAAAATCCGAAACATCAAAACCACTTACATTGAAAACTATTGACTGAGCTCCGATCTAGTCAAATGTCAGCACGGCGTGACACATCACATTACTCATCCATCGAACTACGCGATCATATAAAATCAAAACAAACCAGACCCTCATGGTTTATCTCTAAACAGGTACGGACGGCGGTGACGAGAGATGATGTCACCGGAACAAAACTACCAAATATGAGTGGGCCCAAAACAAAATCAAACTTGAATTTATCTAAGACCAGATAACTGTGTTTGTTTTAAATACTACCTTCCCAAATTCCACTACATAGCCAATAACTTGGCTATCTCAACTCAAAACTAATGTTAAAGTGGGAATGTCCCTTTAAGCGTCAAGTTGGAGTTCAAGCTTTAGGTTTGCTTAATGCATATTCCAAAAGAGAAGGGGATGGTGATAGTTTTATGGGACGGTTAAAAGCTGTTTTGCTCACTAACATGGAAGTATTGTTCATGAGTGAAATAGAGTAAAAGGGGAAAGAAGTCCGAACAATGTTGAAATTATCCGACTCTTGTTGATGAGCCCCCTATCCGATATTGACGAACTATCACCTTTCCAGGCCCACGTTTGTCTCCGGTCAAATGTCTACTCCAACACAATAACCAAATGTCTCCTGATTCCACCCTCTCCACAGGTTGAACGTTGCAGCGGATTTTCCCATGCATTCGCCCAAACCCCTATGACACCTTTTTCAGCTACACCTGCGCAAAAAACTACCAAATCTTACATCAGCACATTTCATCTACTACAATGTGTCTCTGATCTCATGCATTCAACATCCCCAAACTGTCATGGCTAGTCTGATCGGACTACGGCCAGCCTGGCAGGCCTTCGAGTCTGACCGATAATTTCGCCGATAACCATGTGGCTGTCTATAACGCTCCTCACACAACGTCCAGTTCAACGGCTTCGAGCAGCTCTGCATCAACTTCACCAACGAGAAGCTACAGCAGTTCTTTAACCACCACATGTTCGTGCTTGAGCAAGAAGAGTACAAGAAGGAGGGTATTAACTGGATCTTTGTCGATTTCGGAATGGACTTGCAAGCCTGCATTGAACTGATGGAGAAGGTAATTGCAGGTTCAGCTCAGCGCGAGGCGACGGCGAAGGGGCATGAGGCGTAACCCAAGCATACACTTCAGCAGAGCATGTGTTGTTCGTGTGCAAGGAGAACAGGACAACGTACATGTATGTCTAATGTCCGACTAGAAATGGAATGATGACTTTGTAGTCTATGGTTTCAGACTGTGGAACTGACCGCAACATACACAATCATGTTTAATGCGTCCAACAACAGCATGCATAACATGTTATGTAGAAACATGTTTCAGCCAGCCGTCTTCAATTTGCTGCAGACCAGAAGATATTCATCGTTGTCTGTCTGATGTTTGTGTAAACGTTCAGCGTACGTTATACGTTACAGCTGGAAGTTTGCGCATTACGTTGCTGATGATCCCGCAGTCTTGGAACCAAACAATGATACGGAGTGTGGATCCAGCATGTGAATAGATTAGTCCAGACTAACACCGACAACCATCGACTGGCTCATCGATGTGGTGTATACAATGCAAATTTCATGGCACTAACCAGCCGACAAGTTTGAGGGATTACTTTTTCCAATATCACCTGGCTGGGACATAATCTTGGAACAAGTTGGCATTGGTGCACCAGTCATGGTTGTGGGCGTTCTCTGATACAAAGTTGACATTGTAGTGCTTGCCTATGTCTAATCTCACATAACAGCCGAGGGACTTGGCTGCTGCACACCGATCTTAACATATTCCAGTCAGTGTATTGACAGCACCATTCGAGAGTTACTAACACATCCGCCGGCGCGTTCTAGTTCAACGGCTTCGAGCAGCTCTGCATTAACTTCACCAACGAGAAGCTGCAGCAGTTCTTCAACCACCACATGTTCGTGCTTGAGCAAGAAGAGTACAAGAAGGAAGGCATCAACTGGATCTTTGTCGATTTCGGCATGGATCTTCAGGCTTGTATTCACCTGATGGAAAAGGTGCGGCTGGGTGGAGATGACATTTGGCTGCCCTGGCATCCTGCTTCTGCTCTCAACATCCAGGTCACATCCTGGGGTTATTTCAGCAGACGGATCTTCCTGGTCAACCTTCTCCTATGAACATTCTCTCGGCCTCAGTGCTGCCTACCCAGCGGGCATATTTTAAAAACGCTTCCAAGCTTGCTTATGACGAACTCATGTTGACCATGATGACCAATCTGATGTCGATTTTTATAAGTTTCTCTTATTTGGTGCGGTTTTGTGAGTTCTCATTTTATTCGTCTTAATTTGCTTTGTTTTGTCGTTGCTTGCCACTTCATAAAGTGGCTTACTCCTTTGTCCACCCCTTCTTTGCCAAGTGTGAACGCCAAACAGAGTGATAAAACTCACGTTTCAACCCACGATGAAGACATCCAGTGAAGACACCGAGCCTCGTCCGCAGTTGCTCTCGGCGCCTCTCGCCCAGACGAATTCTGAAGATTCGCCACATCGCCGCGGTTTTCTGCCATCACTCCTGAAGAGTCGCCGTTAGTTGTCGGTAGCATGTGCTCGCCTATACCTCTCTCGAATATTCTGATACCCACCTCCCAGGCCAGCAACAAACCTGCCCTGCCAGAGATGAAGCCAGGTTCAGACATGAACCACGCTACCCGACCGCTGGATGCTGTGATGGTTTTCTTGACTCACAAATGCCGCAGAATGATTCCCAGAACCCAGCGCCCGCTGACCTCTACCATGCCCTCTTCGCTCACTGCCCTAATCGGTGACCACTACTCATGCCCACGTTCACTTATTACCTCAGCCACCAAACACCACCCAAGCGCCCATTCATCGGAAAGATAATGCGCTTTCCTCTATTTGGAAATCCCTGCGACGAGATCAACGAAACTGAAATGAATACCTGAATACTTTTTACCCTCCAAGCTCCATCCACCATATTCGTGTGTAAACATGCCCCTGCAATCCCGTACACTCCAGAAACATGTTAATGCAACTTATCATTCACAGGACCATCAGCAGAGCAGTGGCATTATTAACACACCAATGTGGGAGAACACTGCCCCTCTACCATTTTACCATCACATGTTGCCATGGCTGTAAACAGCTGCACTCCCCCCCCCCCCCCCAACCCCGTCACCAGCTTCTGGATTGCTCCAGATGGCCCAACCATGCTTGCAGGTTTTTCCAGGATGCTGTACCACCTCCCACCTCGACCCCTGCCCTCCCTATCGCCCCGCCCACTGAGTGTACCCATGTCCCCCGCATCGCTACCCAATTGCAAACCTTCGCCCTCCGGCTCCAAATGCCACGCTGAATGTCTCTTGTCTCCATATCGCCCCACCGGATGTATCCCTCCCCGCGATATACCAATCCGTATTGTACCCTGCCCCATATTACCCTTCTCGCGATTTCGCAATGCTGATTGTTCCTTTGCCCTGCGCATATTGCCCCACCGAGTGTACACCTGTCCGCTCTTTTCGCCCCACCTCGAGCAAGCTTCTGCCGGAGTTGCCCCTAACCGCCACGCGGCATCCTATCTCATCGGGGACCGTCGTTTTCTAGTTCAACGGCTTCGAGCAGCTCTGCATCAACTTCACCAACGAGAAGCTGCAGCAGTTCTTCAACCACCACATGTTCGTGCTTGAGCAAGAAGAGTACAAGCGGGAGGGTATTAACTGGATCTTTGTGGACTTCGGTATGGATCTGCAGGCTTGCATTGAGCTCATGGAGAAGGTACGAGGGCTGTCAAGAGGGTCATGCATGTGTCATGCATGCTAGCTGCACTTTGTTCTGTAGGAGGCCCTCAGGACAATTGGGATGTTGCGGGGACGTGGGAGAAAGAAGTGGTCTCCGTCCATGTTGTCGATAGTTGCGCACGCACTACGTGAGCGTGCTAGAGGCTCTGTCAAGTCTTGGAGTGGTCCGTCCGTGGTCGGTGAATACTCGTTAATATCGGCCAATGGTTATTAGTTGTAGCAATGTAGTAGCAATGTAGCAGTTGCGATTTTATGAAAAATACTTATAATGAGAGCCTGATATGAAGTTCTGCAAGCGACTTGACGGCAGAACGTACCTCGCTTAGATGCTCTTCAGCCTCGTCTTTTCCGCTGCACATTCTACCCAAGAAAGACGTTTGTCACCGAAGATGCTGGTCTACAAAGCACTGACGCAAATATGTGCATGCTTCTGTTTCGTGCATGTTGCCACCGTGCATGCATTACAGGGAAAAATCAATGTGTTTTATTCGATAAGCCATAATTTATCTTGACTTTATGTTACAATTTAATTACTATATTGAAGTTACATGGAAGTGTAATTATTTTACCAATTCATTTTGTGTTAGACTTTAACGTAAAAGTCATAGCAGTCTCTGTATATGGATGATTGTTACTGCTTGGACCATACTGGCAACTATCCGCCAACCTGGCTTTCCTTTTATGGTTGGTCTGTCTTAGGTTAACCCATTATTTGTAATTGCATAGACATGCCAATATCAACTGAACTGCCCACTCAATGTCAATGAACCGAGGCACGGAGGCTCACTGTTTTGGCCATGGAGGTATCTTCCTAGTAATATTTCTAGATCAATTTGCAAGACAGAATCGTCTGGTTAAATACAATAATCTGTCAACAGTTTCAAGTCACCACTTCATAGAGACAAAGAAGTCAAATAAATACATATCGTCAAGCCATCAGTGGGTCTCCGCGCCGTTCGTCCCGCCTGTTATATGACATCTCTCTCGTGTGCCGCAGCCCATGGGTGTGCTCTCCATCCTTGAGGAGGAGAGTATGTTCCCGAAGGCCACCGACAAGTCCTTCGAGGAGAAGCTGAAGAACAACCACCTGGGCAAGTCGCCTTGCTTCATCAAGCCGAAGCCGCCCAAGGCGGGCGTGAAGGAGGCTCACTTCGCCATCGTCCACTACGCAGGAACTGTAAGTCCGATACCGGGTACCGAGTATCCATATATATGATGTCGAATATGTCACTACAGGATAACTAGTATACAAATATCGGATACAGAGTATCCGGCTACAAGACACAAACACGTTACCGATGCAATCACAAACCGTTCTCAAATGTTCGAGCGACTCTCAGCTGGACGTCATTCGCTGACATCAATAGTAGGTCGGGGTCACACAGCTATTACAAAACTGTGGAGCATTTCATTTGACATTACTGGCGACATGGAAAAATTCGGAACATTTGACTTACCTGACCTGGCCTCCAGGTGCCGTACAACCTGGCTGGCTGGCTGGAGAAGAACAAGGACCCGCTGAACGACACTGTGGTCGACCAGTTCAAGAAGGGCTCCAACGCGCTGGCCGTGGAGATCTTCGCTGACCACCCGGGACAGTCGGCGCCCAAGGAGGAGGGCGGCGGCAAGGGTAATAAGAGTGGCACCGACAGAAGGCGGGCCAAACGCGGGCTTAGGGGCGCCTCAGCTATACTCAGGCCATGTGGCACGCGGGCACGCCATCGCCTAGAGATACTTGGAGATACAGGAGACGCTGATGGGCCAATCGTTAAAGGGAAATAATGACCTTTTGATTTTGTTAGCAACAATTTCTTAGGCTACCGCTATGGTTTTAAAATTATTTTATTTAAATTTAAGAATTAAATAAAATTATTCCCAAATTAGAAGTTGTAAGTTTGGGAAAAATACGAAACAAGTACCTTGTGTACTTCATGAAGGTCATTGACAAATTCGCCCTTCCCTACCATTGTTCACATCGATTGCGGCATTTTTGGAGGCTCTGTGACATTTCCGATCAAATTGAGCGCTGCTCGGACACACGCTAGTAGCGCTTTCGTTCTCCATGGCAACCAGGCGTCAGCCAATCAAAAGCCAGAAAGGGAATACGTTCTGGCTTTTCATTGGCTCACGCCTGGTTGCCATGGAGAACGAAAGCGCTACTAGCAACAACTCGCCACAATGGTTAAGTGCGCCGAGAAGCATGACAATGCTTTGCAAACAAATCGCCGACGCTAAATAGGTCGCCGTCGATGTGCATCGATGAGCTTCCGATTTAATTGCCCGTTTTGTGTTATTGTTTGTTAGTTTTTTTGGGAAAAATTATTATTTTTCATGATAATATAAAGCATAGTGTTATATACAGCCACAGACAAATTATACAATACTCCTAATGTTGAAAACAAATGAATTTATTTTCAAAAATTGAGGGTCGCAACCACTAACTATGCCGCCGTTGATGTGCATCGATGAGCTTCCGATTTTATTGCCACTTTTTCCAATCGCTGTTAGTTTTAGAAGATCGCCGGGCATATAATCACAACAAGCAGAACGCGCAATATATTTTCCACTCCATTGCGTAAAAAAACAATACGGGAAAAGCCCGCAGTTTGATGAGGACCAAAAGTACTTGCAAGTACCGGTCGTTAAAAGTGTGGAACGCTTATCAACTTTAACTTGAAATATCTTTCGGTAGGAAAGTTTTCATGCAAAATGTGATGAATTTACAATATATTTTGGTCTCGTCTGGCGATTTCAAGTGTTAACTCCATTTTTGTGGAAAAAGGTAATTATTTCCCTTTAATCATACATTTTTACCATTTCAAAATTCACCTTTATGTTTTCTCGTGATGCATTTCAACACTTCGATATCAAACCAGCAATCGCAAAATAAAAATAAAATATATTTCACTTTCGTTATGATGGATATCATGCATAATAACTTCATTATAGTAATTTATCTACTGTACAACATATCTTCTATACAAATTATTTAATTCCTTTGGTGTTGGTCAAACTAAATTATCGGTTCTTTGAAACATCATTAAATACCATCTTAGTCCCAGTAAAAGGTAGTTTTTGTTGGAGTGGGGGTGGGGGGTGTATAATGTGATTGGGGATGGCAGCGGTACTGATGTAGGTATGTTGGATATTTTTATATTATTTTGTAAAATGATGTAAAACAATGCTACTGATTAAAGGCTTTTTAATGTAAAGACGCGCAGCTTAACGTGCTTGGCAAACACATGTCTTTCACATTTGCAATGGTAGTCATTTGAAACTGAGTCTCGCAGTATGGCCTGCCTGTGCAACTGACACTGCTGAACCGCAGGAGGCAAGCGCCAGAAGGGTTCCGGCTTCCAAACGGTGTCGGCTATGTACCGGGTAAATATTCCGCCACTGTTGCGCCGAGGTGACTCGGGGACAGCGCGGCCCCACAGCCGGCAGCGGACGCTCTTGGTCTACATATACCCTCCTCAAAGGAGCCCGGGTCATTGCTCACAGAGCGAACAGACCCACACATTGCACACATTGAGAAAATCGGCGTTCGAATCTTCAGAAGCTCGGTTTCATCTTGAGAAATTTGGCTTCGAGCCTTGAGAAAGTCGAAACGAGTCTAAGATTTTCGGACATCTACCTGCTGCCGCTGTTGGGGCGTGTTCGTCTACGAAGCGGGCGCCGGGACGACTGGATGCCGTCGTATCTAGCCACAGACGTCCGAACTGGTCGGTGGTGCCGGCAATGGTCGACCCGGCGGCCGGTTCCCTAGTGTCTGTTTGTGGAGCACGGCCTGGCGGCGGCGCGACCCCCGTCACGACGCCGCCGCACCGTCTCCGCGCCTATGCCGCGTCATTCCGTCTCATTGACCTTACGATGTTGTGTTCTTTCAAGGCGGTCGCAAGAAGGGCGCTGGCTTTGCCACCGTATCGTCTGCGTACAGGGTATGGAGAGCGCGGCGTTGATGTTGATGTTTCCCGCCCACCCTAGATCGCGAGCACGTGTACACCAGGAGCCCGTGCACGGACACCTATGACCCCGGCCCGCAGATCGAGAGTCGGTCCCGTTGCACGCCAACCGTCTGCCAGCTGGAGAAGCTGTCGTGAACATACGCAGCGGAACCCAGCGGCGACCATCGGCGTCCGGTCGGAGCCGTCTTCGTACCCTCCCGCCCGTCCGAACCCCTGGCACCCGCCCCACCCAACCCGGTAGCACTCGGCCGTCCCGGCCGACCGGCCAGCCCTGTTCCCGTACAGAGACAGTCGCAGCAGCAAGGCGTACTCGACGGATCTGCACCGGAGAAGTCCCCAGCCCGTCTCTCCCCCGTATGGTGGACATGGTCGATGGATGCACGTTCCACAGGTGGAGCGGCGGAGGCGACCCCTGGCTGTTGCATCGGTTGTTGTATATACATTGTTAGCATGTGCCCCCGACGCTGTTGCGTGCGACCCCGACGTTGGCAACGCCCCCGAAATGACAGAAACCGAGCAGGCTGACGCCCACACCGGTGCGCCTCATCGAACTGCCACCTCCTCTACCATCTGAACCACTCAGCCCGGGTGCTCCACGCTGTGTCGCTTGTCCCTGCCTAGCTCGACGCGCCTTTCGCATCGCCTCCCGGTCGCTTGTGACCGAGCGTCCCTGGTGACCCGCCGTCAGACTGGGTCGCTGTCCCAGGTCGACACGGGCTGGCCAAACTCGCAGGGGTGTCGCCAAGGGTGGTGGGTTGCCAAGGGTCGGACAAGCTTCGGGGGCAGCTCAGACGGAGCGGATGGCAAGTCACGCAGCTGTCTGCATCCGTAATGGCATATTGAGGGAAATACATTATGATTAACATATTTCAATGACAATTTAACAAGATCAATGCCATGCCATCAGTCCCTTTCCACCTCTGGTGACGCCTCTGTGCCTCTATCTGTTGAATTCCTAGCTAGCTGCACGTGTAGTGAGAACATTGCCATGATATTCCGTTTTTTGTCTTCTCTGCCTGCCTGTATGCCAAACGAAACGAAAAATTCAAAATTGTGCTTCATGTGTCAAGTGATGTCTATGAATTGCCGGCTTATCAGGAATCATGTGATTTTCGATAGGTACTCATTATTTTCGGTAGTCATCCCCCTCGATATTCTTTGATTTTGATAACGATGAGGCTTTAAGATGTAAACTTATGTCTGAGACCGAGGGCGCAATTAGAAGCTTCTTGTCTTACGTCCCAATACAGCACAAAGGTCTCCGAACCAATGTGTGGCATTATGGACGCGTCTAAATTCATCTGAATACTTTCAACGAAAGAGTTGCTCGTTCTTTTTTAGAGCAGGCTCATTTACCCAGTGATCAGGCGGAAAAGTCGCCACTGCATGGAAATTTAAAGAAAAATAATGAGCTAGACACGTCTCTGATAATCACGAATGCCCACGTATCATACATATTTATATACCCGTTCCATGTCAGTGTTTTAAACTTTTAACGTTTACATTTTTTGTCTCTAGGAATCCCGCTTCGTGACTCATCATGACTTTTGTTGCTCGTGCTTTTGCTAATTTTTCATTCAACGCGTCACGTGCTGTTGTCATCTTACGCCTGCCAGTTGTCGACTGCAGCCAGACGCCTGTCTCACACCCGTGTCAGCTTCTTGTGTCTCGTCCAAAAAGCTTCCTGTGTCGCATCCTACGCAGCCACCTGTTGCACACCCGGTCCAGCTACTGTGTCTTCATTCACATCATCATCGTTCCCCCGACGCTCATCTTCACCCCATCGTTCCGCCCCCGCGTCCCGCCATCACTACTCAGTGTCACATGCCGCGTTGCCGTTCCGCGTCCGACGGCCCCCTGACCGGTGCCCTGCGCCGCCTACAGGAGCAGCTTAACGGCCTAATGAAAACGCTGAACAGCACCCAGCCTCACTTCATCCGGTGCATCATCCCCAACGAGTTCAAGCAGACCGGTGAGTCGATTGGATCTTCTGAACGAACGCCAATTAGATGTTCTGAACAGCGCTTGGTAGAGAAGCGTTTGAGATTTTCAGACCGCAACTGACATTCTGAACGCCTTTTTACGATACGCTGGTGGAGGTTCATGTGCTTGCGGTCAAATGCAGTGAGAGTGCAATTGATCAGTAGGTGAAAGTAGCTGGGAATTTCAACAAAGACTGCCCAGCTGTCCACGAACGCTTTTCACTTGCAGCCAACTGTTGGACTGACGCCGGCCGTCCTTCGCAGGTGTGATCGACTCCCACCTTGTGATGCACCAGCTCACCTGCAACGGTGTGCTTGAAGGCATCCGTATTTGCCGCAAGGGCTTCCCCAACCGCATGGTCTACCCTGACTTCAAGCACCGGTACGTGCTCAGACGAAGATACAAATAATGCACAGGGAAAGGTGCTAAAGTAGATATGAAGACATGCAGACATACGGACAGATAGACACCCAAATCACAGTCGCACCACGCACATACTCATACACAAACATACACCCACTCAGTTTACACGCACACACACCCACACACCCACGCACCCACGCACCCACGCACCCACGCACCCACGCACCCACACACCCACACACCCACACACCAACACACACCAACACACACCAACACACACCAACACACACCAACACACACCAACACACACCAACACACACCAACACACACCAACACACACCAACACACACCAACACACACCAACACACACCAACACACACCAACACACACCAACACACACCAACACACACCAACACACACCAACACACACCAACACACACCAACACACACCAACACACACCAACACACACCAACACACACCAACACACACCAACACACACCAACACACACCAACACACACCAACACACACCAACACACACCAACACACACCAACACACACCAACACACACCAACACACACCAACACACACCAACACACACCAACACACACCAACACACACCAACACACACCAACACACACCAACACACACCAACACACACCAACACACACCAACACACACCAACACACACCAACACACACCAACACACACCAACACACACCAACACACACCAACACACACCAACACACACCAACACACACCAACACACACCAACACACACCAACACACACCAACACACACCAACACACACCAACACACACCAACACACACCAACACACACCAACACACACCAACACACACCAACACACACCAACACACACCAACACACACCAACACACACCAACACACACCAACACACACCAACACACACCAACACACACCAACACACACCAACACACACCAACACACACCAACACACACCAACACACACCAACACACACCAACACACACCAACACACACCAACACACACCAACACACACCAACACACACCAACACACACCAACACACACCAACACACACCAACACACACCAACACACACCAACACACACCAACACACACCAACACACACCAACACACACCAACACACACCAACACACACCAACACACACCAACACACACCAACACACACCAACACACACCAACACACACCAACACACACCAACACACACCAACACACACCAACACACACCAACACACACCAACACACACCAACACACACCAACACACACCAACACACACCAACACACACCAACACACACCAACACACACCAACACACACCAACACACACCAACACACACCAACACACACCAACACACACCAACACACACCAACACACACCAACACACACCAACACACACCAACACACACCAACACACACCAACACACACCAACACACACCAACACACACCAACACACACCAACACACACCAACACACACCAACACACACCAACACACACCAACACACACCAACACACACCAACACACACCAACACACACCAACACACACCAACACACACCAACACACACCAACACACACCAACACACACCAACACACACCAACACACACCAACACACACCAACACACACCAACACACACCAACACACACCAACACACACCAACACACACCAACACACACCAACACACACCAACACACACCAACACACACCAACACACACCAACACACACCAACACACACCAACACACACCAACACACACCAACACACACCAACACACACCAACACACACCAACACACACCAACACACACCAACACACACCAACACACACCAACACACACCAACACACACCAACACACACCAACACACACCAACACACACCAACACACACCAACACACACCAACACACACCAACACACACCAACACACACCAACACACACCAACACACACCAACACACACCAACACACACCAACACACACCAACACACACCAACACACACCAACACACACCAACACACACCAACACACACCAACACACACCAACACACACCAACACACACCAACACACACCAACACACACCAACACACACCAACACACACCAACACACACCAACACACACCAACACACACCAACACACACCAACACACACCAACACACACCAACACACACCAACACACACCAACACACACCAACACACACCAACACACACCAACACACACCAACACACACCAACACACACCAACACACACCAACACACACCAACACACACCAACACACACCAACACACACCAACACACACCAACACACACCAACACACACCAACACACACCAACACACACCAACACACACCAACACACACCAACACACACCAACACACACCAACACACACCAACACACACCAACACACACCAACACACACCAACACACACCAACACACACCAACACACACCAACACACACCAACACACACCAACACACACCAACACACACCAACACACACCAACACACACCAACACACACCAACACACACCAACACACACCAACACACACCAACACACACCAACACACACCAACACACACCAACACACACCAACACACACCAACACACACCAACACACACCAACACACACCAACACACACCAACACACACCAACACACACCAACACACACCAACACACACCAACACACACCAACACACACCAACACACACCAACACACACCAACACACACCAACACACACCAACACACACCAACACACACCAACACACACCAACACACACCAACACACACACACACACACACACACACACACACACACACACACACACACACACACACACACACACACACACACACACACACACACACACACACACACACACACACACACACACACACACACACACACACACACACACACACACACACACACACACACACACACACACACACACACACACACACACACACACACACACACACACACACACACACACACACACACACACACACACACACACACACACACACACACACACACACACACACACACACACACACACACACACACACACACACACACACACACACACACACACACACACACACACACACACACACACACACACACACACACACACACACACACACACACACACACACACACACACACACACACACACACACACACACACACACACACACACACACACACACACACACACACACACACACACACACACACACACACACACACACACACACACACACACACACACACACACACACACACACACACACACACACACACACACACACACACACACACACACACACACACACACACACACACACACACACACACACACACACACACACACACACACACACACACACACACACACACACACACACACACACACACACACACACACACACACACACACACACACACACACACACACACACACACACACACACACACACACACACACACACACACACACACACACACACACACACACACACACACACACACACACACACACACACACACACACACACACACACACACACACACACACACACACACACACACACACACACACACACACACACACACACACACACACACACACACACACACACATACATATATATATATATATATATATATATATATATATATATATATATATATATATATATATATATATATATATATATATATATATATATATATATATATATATATATATATATATATATATATATATATATATATATATATATATATATATATATATATATATATATATATATATATATATATATATATATATATATATATATATATATATATATATATATATATATATATATATATATATATATATATATATATATATATATATATATATATATATATATATATATTACATACATTATACATACGCACACTCACGCCCAAACAAACATACTGACAGACACGCAAGTGCACTCGTGCACACATACACATACACCTGAGTTAGTGAAAAAGGGATGGCAAGCGCATATATCGTATTATATATCTTCTCACAACTACTAGTCTATTATGATTGATTACGTGAAACTAGTGATGACGGCACAATAAGCCATGTGTCTCCTGATAGCTAAGCGGGGACGTATTTAGCCTTAGACACAGAACCCAACTGTTCCCAATCGCTTCAACAGCTACCAGATCCTGGCCACCAAGGAGATGATGAAGGAGAAGGAGGACAAGCAGGCTGCGGCCGTCTGCATGGAAAAGATCCAGCTGGAGGAGGAGAAGTTCCGTCTCGGCCACACCAAGGTCACTGACCTCCGCTTGGCAGAATGCTTGGCGGATTCCACCCGGAATATTCCGCAGGCGTACCAGTCGTTTTTTCAGAGTCGGCACGTGCAGATGCAGTACTGGCGCCACCCTTTCAGAGAGCAGTCGTCTCGAATGAATACCACACCTTTGTGTATCTTGAACTATGTATATACGTGTGTATGCTAACCTCCTGTGATTTTACAAGTGAGTGTTGAAGGTGTCGGAGATATGAGTAGTTTCGACTGACGAGTTGGTGATATGGTGTACATACCCTTACGGACAATGTCGTCGATATGCATATGGGTATGTTTAACTGTCGTACTACTTCGGTTTTCGTACATCAGTTAACATGAATTTTCTGATAAATCCTATCCTTCGCAAGGGAATAGCAACAACACACACTTCATTGTCCATGAAAGATGGAGTTATTTGCCATCCTGAGCTCCTCTTTATCCACATCGTGTCTGGGGAAGCCCCAGGAAGCCATTGTTGCGACACACGTCCAACATCGACAAACATCTCGGCTATCTTCAACCGCAGTCCAATCTCTTCTTCGCTCCTCGTCCAATCTCGTCCCTCCCTCAGAACGCACAGCACCGAGTCCTCGCCAGCGAGCCAATGCACTCTGGGTCTTCCGGACCGCCCGCGGGCGGTTTTGTGTAGAAATGGCCAGTGACTGAACGCGTAGTTTGTTCGATCGCTCCCAAGGTACATGATCCTGGCCGCTCAGGAGATGGCCAAGGAGAAGGAGGAAATACAGGCGGCGGGGGCCTGTTTCGACAAGATTGCCCTCGACAAGGAGCTCTTCCGTCTCGGACACACCAAGGCAATGCCGCTTTAGAGAAATAGTCATAGATTAGGCCATGAAACCTT
This sequence comes from Chirona hameri, assembly GCA_036785665.1. Taxonomy (NCBI): domain Eukaryota; kingdom Metazoa; phylum Arthropoda; class Thecostraca; order Balanomorpha; family Balanidae; genus Chirona; species Chirona hameri. Next base: position 47,108 of record JAXIVJ010004123.1, on the reverse strand, counting down.
CAGCCTCCTTGGGATATCAATCCAGTATTGCCTAGAGGTCATCGACTAGGGCAGATGGTCATAGACCAATTTTCCATATGGCCATATACTAGGCCGGATGGCTATAAGAGTGCGTGGCATATAGCTTAGATCGTCCCAGACACTGGGTCTTACTCACTTTGTTGGCGGTTCGAAATATCTCCCGATTTCCGTCACTTCCCACAATAGTGAAAGTTGTTCCCTGTACGACATATTTTCAGAGGCTAGTGATTTCGGAAGAAGGGCGAGCTTTAACTTATTAGTAGGCAACTAGTTATTATATAAACAGAGTACAGCTATTGAACTAGTTTTAGATCATAGATTAGTGCAGAGAAGAAGCTAGACATGTGCTAGTATTTTGTATGAAACTGAACGTGGTACTACCAGTGTTTCAAAATATCTGGATTGGCACCAGAGTACCCTAGCCCAGCTGCATTACAGTTCCAGACAATAAGAGTAACAAGATATTCAACACAAATAGCCTAGTTTCGAAACCCTTCTATTGAAAAAGCATGTGAATGGTTAAACACGATTGTAGCGTAGCTTGGTTTCATTTGGCGTGAGTATTCTTCATAGCGTAGCAACCGTATTTCATATCCTTTCGACATCTTTCCATTGAGCTCCAGATAGTCTACCTTTACCTTACTATCAGAACTTCTTATTCTCCTTCATTAAACGGAACCGATGCCTCAGGCATGTCCAATACTTTTTATTTCAGCAAGGCTAAACCCATCCTGCCTTTCACCTACCATCCCACTTTTTCCAAGAAGACTCCTCCTTACAAGACAAAACATACACAACACTGCTGACGTCACCATTTTGCCACTCCTTTAGCTACATGATTCTCGCCCCGAAGAAGATGCAGCAGGCCAAGGAGGAAAAAGAATCAGCGGCCGCGTGCTTCGATAGCGTAGAACTTGACGCCGAGAAGTACAGGCTTGGGCACACCAAGGTAGCATCGCTGCTCCTCCACGATTCTTGCACAGAAGCCGCTCGAAGCGTGTACCTGCGAGCCGGTCTCGGCGCCCGGTCCACCCGCAACTGGAATGCCCTCCCCTCGCAGGACTTGCCCCCCCCCCCCGGCTGACGTCGAGATGTTCCTGCACGCCCCCGACCCCTCACCCGGTCCCAGTGAGGAACCCGTCTGCAACGATGAAGCCCCACCTCGTCAGTTGACAGGGGACCTGCCCCTCCACAGTGACTGCTGGCTGTACGAAAGGAGATACGTTCCCCTCCACACAACCAGATTGTCCCTGAACAGCCCCCCCCCCACACAGTGTCCCAGAAAGTTATCTCAGTTGACTTGTATTTGCTTGACCCTGAAGCACTGCCCCGTATGTTTCGTTTTCTCCCCCATGCACTTCGATGCCATACAGCTGTTAAGGTTCACAACAGGAGTGTAGAACCCGGCGGTGTGGCCTTCCTTTCAGCACGATGACACCCTTCGGCATCCGATATGAAGGGTGGTTCCTGACTGGAGTGCCCCCCCCCCCCCTCTGGAATCCCCATCCAAACTGGATCTCTGCAACGGGCTCATGCACCTTCGCACTTTTTCATAGCTACATGATTCTCGCTCCCAAGAAAATGAAACAGGCTAAGGAGGAGAAAGAGTCCTGTGAGGCTTGCATGGAGGCCATCGAACTTGATCAGGAGAAATTCCGCCTAGGTCATACCAAGGTAGTGCCGCTGCTTTCGATCATTTGTTCGTTGACATCTTAACACTTCCAAGCGGTTCTGAAGGGGCACCAGCGGTGCCTTCTGAACTGCGAAAGCTTGACGGCTTCTCTGTCGCTTTCAGTACTCATTCAATATTTCCACATCTCTGCAGCTTCTGGTGGATTTTTCGTTTATCTTTTATGTTTCTGATTCAATGCTTCTGAACCCTCACACTTTCTGAGTGAGCGCTACTTTATTACTACCATCTTCTAAAGAATGTTTGTCACACATTGCTATTCTTCCTCCCCCCTCCCCAAATGACAGCCCCTTATCGCCTCACTCGCTATTGATGACGCCCTGAAACAGTGATCCTGCAACAACAATTGCATACATAAATCAGCGTGTGATGTGCAGTATGCAACCCTTACCCTCACGCTTGGGTGCCGTGCTCTCTCCCGAGTGCAGTGTTCTATGCTCCCTCTCTTCTGAGTGCAGTCCTTTTTTCGCCCTGGCAGCCAACCGGGGCCCTTTCACTCGAACCTTCTGCTCACTCTGCACCGCCTTACCTCTCTTTAGCTACATGATTCTTGCTCCGAAGAAAATGAGCAAAGCTAAGGAGGAGAAAGACGCGTGCGAGGTTTGCATGGAGGCCATCGAGCTTGAACAGGAGAAATTCCGGCTGGGGCACACCAAGGTAGCGCCGCTGCATAGGAGGTTCTGATCATTCGAATCTCCTGAACAGTGCAATGATGCTCATACAGGGAGCCAGCAAACTCTATCTGGAATGCAAAATTAACCTCCTGAGTCCTGGTGTCAGGAAATGATCAAGACGAATGTATTTGCATATGTACCCCTGTACCCCTGTCGACGAATGGTTTCGTAGCATGAACCGTCAATTTGCCCCAGGGTATGAATGTCTCTGTACCCCACTCCCACCCACCCAATAATTCATCCAAAGACCCCAGATTGTGACCAAACCCTGTTTATGCACCGTTCTGCTGAGCATCACCCATCTGAATGAACTTCCCAGTGCTTCGATTGATGTTGACAGCCATGTAGACCGGAGATGTCACCTTATAGCTGACCCATGCACCCACCACCCTGACTTGCCACCCATGTACCCACCCGGACACCCCGGATGACCTCTGTTGTAGCACCCCCAGAGCCCCAGAGATCGAGAACGTCGCACGTCGTCATCCACCACCCTAGCAGGCCTGTTCTCCATTGTGTACTTTCCCCGTAAGTCACCATGCACCGACCCGGACACCCCGAGTGACCTCTGTTGTAGCACCTCGAGAACGAGAGGACATCGCGTACGGCTCCACCCGTTACCCTAGCAGACCCACCATTGTCTACTTGCCCCGTATGTCCCCAGGAGACCCGCATGAGGTAGAGGAGTTAGCCGTCCTCCCAGAGTTGAGTTCCCCCAGTCCATCAGCGCCCTGCTTGCCCCTGTGAGCCGCACGTGGGAGAGGTCGACAAGCACTGAGGGACGGCTACTGAGCCGTCCGGTCGACGTACGTTTCTGTGTGTGTGTGTGTGGGGGGGGGGGGGGGGGGTGGGGGACGCATAAGGATCCGGCGCCTGCCTACCTCCCAGCTGACTGACAACGGTGCTGCAATCTTTGCGATGTCGCCGCCGCCAGCGTCCGCTTTTCGCCACTGACCAACCGCTGCTCCTCAAACAGCCGCCCGCTCACCGTGCTCTGACCAGTTTTGCGTTCCGCATCTGCATGCAATGTTTGGCTCTGTGTTCGGAGCTGACCGCGCTAACGCCGCCCGATGCCGACTAGCTACCGCATCCTGCTGCTGAAGACGATCCCGGAGTCGATGGACCCACGCAAGGCCACCAGGAAGGTGCTCTCCAAATTGTATCAGTTCGACGGACAGTACAGATACGGTCTGGGAAAGGTAGCTTAGCTTCCACATTCGGACAGACGCCTCCATCTCTTCGGAGGACTAAATGATATACTCCAAGCACGCTCCTTCACCAGCATCGTCAACAGCTTCTACAAAGTTGCACTGAAGATATCACCTTCCTGTGGAATCACTGTGCAAACATGTCTTATTGCATAGGAGGCAATCTGCTATGCCTACCTACCTCAACCACGATGAAACCTCAACCACGATGAAAAGTATTATTTTCCAACCACCTTCATTCTGCAACGTTACCAGACACCCTGAATATCCAACCTGACGCACCATTATCCAGACAGTGCGCAAATGTCCAGCAGCATTTGCTTACCCACAAACGTTCCTGCGCTATCCTTGCTGCACTAACTGACCTAATAACCGTTTACCTCAGCTTCTTAAGAGATTCTTACCACGCTGGTAAGTCATAAAAAGTTCGGTGCTTCTTGCCAACATTGCAATGTGACAGTAGTCACCGATAAGTTTTCACTAACTTATTTATAACATTGTAACATTCAGTTCTCAAACGTTCCGTTACAGTTATGCATGAGCTATCAAAAATACTTGATTGGAACATTTGAGACAAACATATATGATATAACTATCCTGGTGCAGCATCATGTAAAGTAAACGAAAAGCTATCTCGAGACCAGGAATCCATATGTCACGGGTCAGTACGGCAGCCCATCAGGCAGTGAGTCATGAGCGTTATGCTCTCCATCTCCTGACCCCAACCTCAGCCGCCCTCTGCTGACCTCTGTCGACCTACCAGGTGTTCTTCCGCGCCGGAGTCCTGGGTCAGATGGAGGAGCTGCGTGACGACCGGCTCGCCAAGATCTTCTCCTGGCTGCAGGCCTGGATCCGTGGCTACTACTCCCGCAGGGACTACAAGAAGCTGCAGGACCAGAGGTCAGTGGTCTTGCTAGGCAGTGGCGACTCCGGGCCAGAACTACCATGCCTCTTAAAACGGTCTCCTAAAACGATCGCTTCTCTTTTGAAAAGAAGTCGTGCAGGCTTGTGTCGTTCAGCTTCATATGTATTATCGTTCAGTGCTTAATATTTTTCGCGTGTTCTTAGCCACTTTGGAGATGGTGCAGTTCGCGCTCCGATTGCAGCATCGTGAATTTATCGGTGCAGCTCGTGCCCTGCTGAGCGTAGCTTCTCTGTTCGGCAGGATTGCCCTCTGCGTGGTGCAGCGCAACCTGCGCAAGTACATGCAGCTGCGCAACTGGATGTGGTTCAAGCTGTGGCAGAAGATCAAGCCCATGCTCAACGTCACCCGTATCGAGGATGAGATGCGCGTACGTTTATCCGCTGGTCTTCGACAGAAGTGAATGATCTGTAACGAGCTCACTTCCGGACATAGTTATATCCAACTTTGTTATAGGTTGTTTGGGATTCAGTTGGCCTCTCTATGGCAAACTCTTGATCGCACGACTTACAGGAGGTGCTTATTTATCCATGTGAAAATGAGATTACAGCTGCTGCATACAACAAAGCGCATAATTCAGGCATGTCTCCTAAACATATTCCCATAGTTCCATTCCTCATCTGAGTCGCACGCATTGTATCCACGACCAATTGTGACGTCTCCTTGTTCTCTGCATAGGCTCTGGAGGAGAAGGCCGAGAAGGCCCTCGCCGCCCTGGAGAAGGAAGAAAAGCTCCGCAAGCAGCTGGAGGAGCAGAACATCAAGCTCGACAGGGAGAAGAACGACCTGCTGGACTCTCTCGCCTCGGAGAAGGGCAGCCTCAGCGACTTCCACTCCAAGCAGCAGAAGCTGAATGCCCAGAAGCAGGACCTCGAGAACCAGCTCGCCGTAAGTGGGGCACTCTTATCACAGCACAGCCCGAGTGTATGGTAGTAGCAATACGGCGACAATGGCGTAGTTCAATTGCAATACTGTATTTACAAGAATCTCAAGTCGTTTTCTTCCGATAGGTCGTTGAATAACAGAGTCAGGGTATCTACTGCATTAGATAACAGCTTACGCATTACCTGAAGTTGAGGAACGTAATCTAAGTTTACAGATTTACCTTCTGTCCTATAACAACTGTTGACTTTGTGTTATTGCTCGGCCTATAGGACACCCAGGACCGTCTGGCCCAGGAGGAGGAGGCCCGCAACGCCCTGAACCAGGCCAAGAAGAAGATGGAGCAGGAGTGTAACGGCCAGAAGAAGGACATTGAGGACCTCGAGCTCACCATCCAGAAGGGCGAACAGGACAAGGCCACCAAGGACCACCAGATCCGCAACCTCAACGACGAGATCGCCCACCAGGACGAGCTTATCGGCAAGCTGAACAAGGAGAAGAAGCAGCTGCAGGTAAACAGATGGTTGCTGGGCAACAGGCAGATGTGTGACCAGAGGTTTTATTGCGGTCGGATGTTGACCCATGGTGGCCAAATTCAGAGATTTAGGGGTATGGAGGATGACAAAATTGTTTGTATTATCAAAATTGATAGGACGAAGGAGGTCTCCAGATCTAAAAACATGAAAATGAGGTAAGAATTTTCATGTTTTTGACTGGATACCTCCCATTCCATGATATCACATCTGGCAACATGACATGATTTTGTCATCACCCCTAACTCTCTGAATTTTCCCACTATGTGTTGACTGTATATAAAAATATTCGGTAGGTAATTCCCGCTGTTAATTTGTTGTGTTGTTTTACACAATCAAGAAGAAATTAATTATTGTGTGTTGCGAAGATAAACTAAACTCTGACATGCAGAACAGCAGCACTTATTTTCATTTGAATCACTACCATTGCCGAAACAACAGACCAACTATTTACTATAAACGTATCAAATTGCACCTACTTACTCAGTCAACAACGCGATATACCACTTCTTCGCAACGCCTCATCCACAGCTCTGATCCCCTTCTTTCTTCCCGCTCACAGGAGAACCAGCAGAAGACCGCCGAGGACCTGCAGTCCCAGGAGGACAAGGTCAACCACCTGAACAAGGTGAAGGCCAAGCTCGAGCAGACCCTGGACGAGCTGGAGGACTCCCTGGAGCGCGAGAAGAAGCTGCGCGCGGACGTTGAGAAGAACAAGCGGAAGGTCGAGGGCGACCTGAAGCTGACCCAGGAGGCCGTCGCCGACCTCGAACGCAACAAGAAGGAGCTCGAGCAGACCATCGCCCGCAAGGACAAGGAGATCGCCTCCCTGTCTGGTGAGTGGAATAGATGACGTCCGTGTGAGTGACTGGTGGATGTCGGCTTGACAGCAACAGGACATTTATCATCATCTAAGGCACGCCCATTGCGATGTGGACCCTGAAGGAGTTTTCAGTGAAGTGATTACATCGCTATTACCAGTTTCTCTTCATGCATTTCATACTCCATCTGACTTGCTCCTATGGCTTTAGCTGCTTTTGGCCGGATTTGGAGCTAAATCTCTGAGGGTGGCTCTGGGTGGCTCCGGCCGGTATCACTCGCTCTGACTGACTGCCTTCGCTCGACGCTGACTGTCTCCGTATCTTCGCAGCCAAGCTCGAGGACGAGCAGTCGCTAGTCAGCAAACTGCAGAAGCAGATCAAGGAGCTGCAGAGCCGCATCGAGGAGCTGGAGGAGGAGCTCGAGGCCGAGCGCCAGGCCCGCGCCAAGGCCGAGAAGCAGCGTGCCGACCTGGTCAGTAGGGGGTCACTAGGGCAAGGTGGAGGAGAAGTGGGATGGAGATATAACGTTTTTGTACACAGGGGATCGGAAGAGAATATAGCGGGCACACGGCTAACCAGGGTTACTTTTGATGATGGGTATCCATCAAGAAAGATATGGGAATGAAATGTGGATTGTTATAAAGTAAATATCAAACATCCTGAGGAAGCTCACTGAAGCAAAATACACAAATGCATTTAAACGCTTACAATATGGTAGTCGAACAACACGCCAACATTCATTATAATTATCTTTATCTGCCAGGGATCAAAACGACAAGTCATATTTGCACTTCTACCGCGTTCCAGGCATGACTCATACCCAAATACGCCCTTGTGACACACGGCACCACCATTGCAGGCCCGCGAGCTTGAGGAGCTGGGCGAGCGCCTGGACGAGGCTGGCGGTGCCACCGCTGCTCAGATCGAGCTCAACAAGAAGCGCGAGGCTGAGCTGTCCAAGCTGCGCCGCGACATCGAGGAGCAGGTGAGCTCTTACGGCGGGCAGAGCTTCACTCGTACGGGGTGAAGGGATGCATTCTACTGCTGTCGAAGATAGAGCGATGGAATCTGGGAGATACGGCGATGATTAGAGTATTTCCTATGTATATGGAATGGTGTTGGGGGGGGGGGGGGGGGGGGGGCTCGATGTCTCTTAGTTTTCTGTTCTATCGTTCTTTATGAAAAAAGTTGAAAATTCATATGAGGAAGAAAAAGATCACACGGAAGACATATGCATGAAAAGCATTTAAGACCGCACGTCCGAGGAATGGCTAGAATAAATATCAATGTATCACAAGTCTGCTGGCTTCTGCCCACTTCTGACTCGTCGCCACTGCCGGTCCACAGAACATCCAGCACGAGTCGTCGCTGGCCAGCCTGCGCCGCCGTCACAATGACGGCATTTCCGAGATGTCGGAGCAGATCGACCAGCTCAACAAGATGAAGGCCAAGTTAGTAGCAAGACTTTTCCGTTTGAGCGCCATTTTTAGCATGGTGTAGATCAACTGAAATGAGAGTACTCTGAACCATTCAAAGTAATAGAGGACGAAAAACCTTTTAGAACAATATTTGTGTCTTAAGTACGATAGGTGATGCGCTTTCTATCCGTTTTCATCCCGTTATCATCGTTCAAGGCAAAATGCACAAGTTTGTGGTAAAACCGTAACTTTCATCTTGCGGAGACACGCATTAAACATGTTCCGTACTTTAGGTTGGAGAAGGAGCGCACTGCGTACGCCCACGAGGCTCACGATGCCAGACAGGCTGTTGAGATGGTGAACAGGGATAAGGTACGCTGTAGTCTGACATGTGAAACAGACGTAGCAGAGACATCCGTAGGACTCAGGACTGCAAGCCCGACCCTACCCAGCAGCGGACAGATGGCCGATTTGGATCGACCGCCAGTTGACCTCTTAGTTGGCAGTTGATCGATAGTTACGTATCGGTAGCAGTATTGGACGAGTGTTACAGCGTGGGAGTTGAACCTAGCCAGTACCCATACTGTGATGTAGCAGACTGCACGAAACCGAACTATTACAGATCAGAGAAGGACCGCGAAACTGCCGCCACCGACGTTATGGACATCCGCGCCGGTCTTAGCTTTGCCTCCAATGAGAAGGTATACCTAGAGCACCATAGACCTCATCACCACCTTAGACTAGAGTAACCTTTTTCAGCACGTCCGGGACATTTTTCATAGCACTCTGACGGCCACTTTTTCGCCGGAGGAGCGACTAGTTTTCTGGATGTTTTTGACTGATGCACGTGCGCCATGTTGTTTTGTAGCGCCGAGCGGGACCGCGCTGGAACTCTGACAGACGTGCAGGAGGGACGGTCGTCTCTGCACATGGCGCAGCGTGACTCGGTAAACTGCCGTACGCCGGAGGCGACCGGCAGCGTGTTTTCCCCCTACTAACAAACAGTGCGGTGTTTTGCGAACCGAGTGGACACTGGACAGGCCACAGCAGCGGAGTGTCATGCTGCATTAACATGATCATCATGAACAACAACCACAACTTCAACATCCGCTTGGTTGTTCTGGTAGTTTGAAAATTAAATACAAACTGGTGGGTTTGGTTTTAAATATTATCATCTAATGTATTCTCGAACATTCTGTCGCCCACATTATTAATTATATTTGCTGTGGATGCTGCTGTTGCTGTTGTACACTTACCGAACGAGATAACAGCTCCTGTATGAACATGTATAACCGTTCGCTTCACACTTTTCTTTTCGCACTTTATGATTGGTTTAATTTGAGGTTTGATAATTGTTTCTTTCTGATGATCGGGATATATCAGTGGACACAGCCTTGCTGATGCCAACGTCTCTTCGCCCTAACACATATGCTCATAGTATGATCTTCAACTTCAAATGACTTTAATGGAAATACAACAGTCAGTATAGCTTAGCTCAATTCACTCAGTCATTTCAGTTCAACCAAAACAAACCGATCACATTGTTTTCTTCCAGAAATCAAGTAGGCAAACCACCCTTGGTGAATAAATCGTCCAGCAACTCACATACCAAGGATTGTCCATGCTAGGCCACGAACGGGTTCCGACTTCGCCTTTAATGTGTTTCCCACTCGTGCAATGGTCGCACTCCTGACACCAATATATGTACCAGGCTTCCGCCGAGAAGATGAACAAGATCCTGCAGCAGCAGATCAACGAGATCACCTCGAAGCTGGACGAGGCCAACCGCAGCCTCAACGACTTCGACGCCTCCAAGAAGAAGCTGACCATCGAAAACTCCGAGTACAGCCGCCAGGTCAGCCAGGGTCATGGGAGCGGGGTTCAGAGGAAATATGCCAGGCGTTGCGATTAAATGCTTGCCTTTGGGAGCGGCTTGGATGTCTCGGAGTAGCGCAAGAGTTGGAAAATTCTGACAATAATTAACATAACTGGCTGCTGAATACAATGACTTAAAAGACTATTGCTACGTGGCATATTTGTGTGTAAAACAAAAGTATTTTCGATGGCATTGCATCGAAGACCTGGACAATTACCTGGCCGTACCGAGCACAGGTAGATTTCACAAGAGGTATACTGAGAAGACGTTACTACCAATACTGCGAGGATAATTGGTCACTGGCATGCCCAAAACACTCAGACCCAGTCTAACCAGCTCTTCTCTCTACCCCGCAGCTCGAGGAGGCTGAGAGCCAGATCTCGCAGCTCTCCAAGCTGAAGGTGTCGCTGACCACTCAGTTGGAGGACACCCGCCGCATGGCCGACGAGGAGTCCCGCGAGCGCGCCACCATCCTTGGCAAGTTCCGCAACCTCGAGCACGACCTGGACTCGATGCGCGAGCAGGTCGAGGAGGAGGCCGAGCACAAGGCCGACCTGCAGCGCCAGCTCAGCAAGGCCAACGCCGAGTCGCAGATGTGGCGCCAGAAGTACGAGCAGGACGGCCTCGCCAGGTGAGCAGGCTAGGACGCGATCCTACGCGCTCGATGCAAAACGTCAGGAAGTACAGAGCAGCTTCGGAATGGAGAGGAGATTTAAGCGTTGTTGTGTTGGTCTGACAGAGTACCGAAACTTCATCTGATTGATGAAGTCGTACAATAAGGAGAGTAGGGGATAATCTACCCCCGGTGGCATTGTTCAGATTTCGATACAATTATGTTCATATTGAGACCAATCAACGATTATATATTTCAGATACCGCGTCGCCCAGGTAGTTGTTGAATGCATTCTAACGATTTCCCAATATTTGATGACACAACCATCGAACCCGTCTGACCACCACTCCTCTCCTTCTAGGGCTGAGGAGCTAGAGGAGCATCGCCGCAAGCTGTCTGCACGCCTGCAGGAGGCCGAGGAGCAGCTCGAGTCGCTGAACACGAAGAACATCCAGCTGGAGAAGCTGAAGCAGCGTCTGAGCGGCGAGCTGGAGGACATGCACATGGAGGTGGACCGTGCCCAGCAGCTGGCCAACGCCATGGAGAAGAAGGCCAGGAACTTCGACAAGATCATCGGCGAATGGAAGATGAAGGTCAGTGCGCTGCGGGTGGTTGCGGGCTGATATGAAGTTTTGAAAACGGAGTAATTCGGTGCTTGATATGTCGTAGACAAGGATGCACTCCTATAAAGTTAAGGATGTCTTGGGGAACATCTGTGATAAACCAGCAAGTTGGTATAAATCAGACCAAGTTGGGATTAAGTGGAATACTGGAAGTGACGCTTTTCGCCTGACCCTCTGAGTGCCCGCCTGACCCCTGATGTGTGCCACTGACAGGTGGACGACCTGTCGGCCGAGCTCGACGCCTCGCAGAAGGAGTGCCGCAACTACAGCACCGAGCTGTTCCGCATCAAGGCCGCCTTCGACGAGTCGCAGGAGCAGCTCGACTCGGTGCGCCGCGAGAACAAGAACCTCTCCGACGAGATCAAGGTACGACTTCGACAGGAGTACGACCAAGCTACTGCTGGATGACGGCGACTCCCAATCGTTTACTGAGTTCCTCTCAGGGTGGTTCCGACAACGTTCAGGTCCCCAAACAAGCCCCCCCCCCATTTTACGTAATATGAATATTGCAGACCTCAAAGCAAACCCTGGGAATACTTGTTTGCGTTCACGCTATTCTCAACATATATTTTACAAACTTGACGGAATACCTGCTTAACAATAGTCACACCCTACGAAATCTCATCGCACCTAACCGGGCTTGACTACTAACCTACCCCTCTTTGGCCTCCGCAGGACCTCATGGACCAGATCGGCGAGGGTGGCCGCAACGTGCACGAGATCGAGAAGTCGCGCAAGCGGCTCGAGGTTGAGAAGGAGGAGCTGCAGGCGGCTCTGGAGGAGGCCGAGAGCGCTCTGGAGCAGGAGGAGAACAAGGTGCTGCGCGGCCAGCTGGAGCTGAGCCAGGTCCGCCAGGAGATCGACCGCCGCATCCAGGAGAAGGAGGAGGAGTTCGAGAACACACGGTCAGTGACGGGCAGGATCGGGAATGGTCCAGGACAAACCTCGTGTGATTGAAATGGTTAGGTTTATTCCTTGTAGAATGGGCGGCATTCAAATGTTAAATTGCTGGGACATTGTCACTGCGTTTTGACACATTTTCCTTGCCCTCTAAACAGTAGACGAAAGTAGACAGTAGACGTTCAGTGAATTGGCTAAGGCCATGGCCAGCAGTTTGTAAGAGAACCAAAAACAATTTATTAGGAAGTCCGCGTAAACTTGCAAATTGACTACACGGTTATACCATCGTCCTTATATCCGACTCCCCATTAGTAATTGTTGGTCTCACACCTATTGACGCCATCTACCACTGTCACCACTATCTCCACTGACGGGCCGCTATCCCTCCCCCTGCAGCAAGAACCACGCGCGCGCGCTGGACTCTATGCAGGCTTCCCTGGAGGCGGAGGCCAAGGGCCGCGCCGAGGCGATGCGCATGAAGAAGAAGCTGGAGTCGGACATCAACGAGCTGGAGATCGCGCTGGATCACGCCAACAAGGCCAACGCCGAGGCGCAGAAGACCATCAAGCGGTACCAGAACGAGATCAAGGAGACTCAGGCCCGCCTCGAGGAGGAACAGCGTGCCCGCGACGATGTGCGCGAGCAGCTGGGCATCTCGGAGCGCCGCGCCAATGCGCTGCACGGCGAGCTGGAGGAGAGCCGGACCCTGCTCGAGCAGGCCGACCGCGGCCGCCGGCAGGTCAGTGGCACACGGGGCGCTGTGTTGCGTGGGAGGCTGGCTCGGGAGGTCAGGTGCCCGTGCGTGTGCTAAGAGATCTAGAGAATATGTAGGTGCCGTAATATTCATTTTGCGATGGAGTTTACAGAATTGATGAGTAATGCTGCATTTTTGTCATGGAATAATCATGCAGGAATAATTTGATTCTCTTGAACGTTACGTTTTCGCAGAGGACGACAAAGCTATCTGGTTAGCTTTAACCCACCACTGCTCACATCCGAAAATTCTTCTTCGCCTTATCGGCCACCGCCGATCACCCTTTGACCCTCCACTCTGCTCCCTCCCCGTGCAGGCCGAGGGTGAGCTGGCCGACAACCACGAGACTCTGGCCGACGCCCAGGCCAACTTCGCCTCCGCCTCGATGGCCAAGCGGAAGCTCGAGGGCGAGGTGCAGTCTCTACACGCCGACCTCGACGAGATGCTCAACGAGGCCAAGAACTCAGAGGAGAAGGCCAAGAAGGCCATGGTCGACGCCGCCAGGTGGGTGGTGTGGCCTGGCAGATCGGTTGTTGACGTGGGCAGATGACGTGGACGTGGGCAGATGACGTGGGAACAAAGCGACACAGACGAGGGAATGTGGGGCATAAAGAATATGCAGACATTGAGCCATAGAGGGAGGTCTTTTAAGTCATCCAGACATAGTCGTGCAAACCATTATGTTACGGCATGGATACGAAAGAAGAGTAAAAAATTGCTGAGTTGTCAGAACATTAAGTGCTGATGGAGACTGTTGAGCCGCTGTTTGTGTCCACTGGTGCTGCCGACGCCACATAACGCGATCTGTTCCACCCGGCAGGCTGGCTGATGAGCTCCGCGCCGAGCAGGAGCACGCCCAGACCCAGGAGAAGATGCGCAAGGCCCTCGAGGTCCAGGTCAAGGACCTGCAGGTACGTCAGTCTAGGGCAGCTTGGCCATTTTCCGGTTGTAATTTCGACATTTGCCGTGCTGGTCATTAGTGTCTCAATTATTGCGCTTATCACCCCAGTTCACTTGCACAATCATGTGCATGGAAACAAATGTCCATACGTACCTGTCTCCAACTCAAGAAGCGAGTAGTATTATGCAATATCTGAACAATGCGGCCCACTCAGAAATCAAACGATAATAACCTTACCTGAACAGCGACTGGGTGGCCGATCTCTTGACCACACCGTCCGTCCACCAGGTTCGGGTTGACGAGGCCGAGCAGAACGCGATGAAGACCAGCCGCAAGATTATCCAGAAGCTGGAGGAGCGCGTGCGCACCGTCGAGCAGGAGCTTGACAGCGAACAGCGCCGCCACAGCGAGGCCCAGAAGAACCTGCGCAAGACCGAGAGGCGCATCAAGGAGCTCAGTTTCCAGGTCAGATGATAGATGGCGCTAGAAGCGGGATGACCGGGGATATGTGGCGGCAGGACCGGATGACAGAGAGGATGGTAGATGGTTGTAGGGACATACTGTCAAGGCAGATGATAGGTGGCGATAGATCATTTTCCCGGGTGAAATATAGATCAAAAACGTACTTTTCACCAAGAATCATTGTCAAATCAATAATTGCAATATTAATGACATTTGTGTACAATCCTCAGTAATCCAGTGCCCCGAATAATTGCCAAATCAACCTTAACTTCGCAGTATTGATATCATTTCGAAGATACCGCAGTAAATTGACTCACTCCGACGCTGACGCTGTCAATCTCCTGATGATTATGGGCTTTAGCGCGCCGCAACCACTAGGTCATGTGACGCCCTCACGCTCTGGATCGCTCCATCCGCCGTGAGCTAATTCCTCCGTGTTCCTCCGCAGGCCGATGAGGACAAGAAGAACCACGAGCGCATGCAGGACCTGGTTGACAAGCTGCAGCAGAAGATCAAGACGTACAAGCGCCAGATCGAGGAGGCCGAGGAGATCGCCGCCCTCAACCTGGCCAAGTTCAGGAAGGCGCAGCAGGTCAGTTGCTGACTGGGAGAGGCAGCGGTCGGATGAACAGACAGGCGGAGTAGTAAACTAGTAAACAGACTAGTGTTACTCATGCACACCACGGCTGACTGGATGGCGAACCGAACCGACATTTATGATATAATCCAACCTATCCACTTGAGCTAGATCGAAGCCCTTTCTCTATCCTCTGCCCGGAAGCCAGCCAGCTCCACGCGAAGGCGAGCCTCACTGATCAGTAACCCCTGGCCGACCTCTGCTTCCTCTGACGCCGAACGCTGACCTGACGCTGACCTGACCCCTGTCTCCGACCCACAGGAGCTGGAGGAGTCGGAGGAGCGCTGCGACCTGGCCGAGCAGACGCTGGCCAAGTTCCGCGCTCGCGGCCGTGGTGCCTCCGCCATGCGTGGCGCCAGCCCGGTACGTGCCAACCCATGGGGTGGTCATCAGCTACACGCTTGCTGCATTGCTCCATCTGTCGGGCGGCGGGAGCAGCTGGGTTAGCCAGAGGTCGAAACTTCATTGCAATAACGCTGAGTTTAGCTAGCGAGGTATCAGTATTGCATTGCAATAACGTGCTGATGTCTTGAAGGTTGTCTCTAGAGAAAGCTGCTTTAAATAGCGAATCGTTTTGAGGTTTACCGGGTTTTCCACCGACGGACTCTTCAGGACTATGGTCGTGACCAGGCAGCAGGCACTTCAGATCAAGCACCAAGAAACCACCATACATGATGGCTCATTAGATGAACAGCCCGATACTGTCCATGCCAGACAACGTTGCTGATTTGCTGACCCTTCTCTACGTTTCAGATGATGATGTAAGCGACTTACGTTGACTCAAGACAAATATTTCCATCGTGACTGGTGAGTGTGCTCCCGCCTCATGTCCTTTGCCAAGCCGGGAATGTGAGATCTGCAAACAAACCACATTGGTCACAATGAGGCCAATCATGAAAGGCACGCAATACAACATTTGCAGAATACTTTATTTATCAAAACTTACCTTTATAGGTATTCGATGTTGACCTTATAGGTACACATGCAGGATACATACAAGTTGTGCAGCTAATCTTACGGAATACATATACTATTTATCTATTTTAATAATACTGTTGATATACACCTGACACTAATCTTGTCTTCCTATCTGTTTCAGGCCAGCGGCAAGCCCCCGTCCGGTCTGGCCAGCATGACTCGCGACATCTATGGACGACTATGACAAGTAATAGTTCAGCGAGTCGCCACCGGTAGCGCCACCAGCTACCGGCGGCGAGCCGCGCGCACAGACTGACTGACGTGAGCAACGGAGAATGAGTGACGCATCATGCGCGGCAAAATGGCGGCGCCCATCCACCCACCAAGATGGCAGCCGTGACGTCGCGGCGCGTTCGGCGACCGAGCCCCTGGCGCGCGCCGTAATGGCGGACAACATGGCGGCGGCGCAGCACCGGGAGAGTCGGCGTCAGGCGTTGCCGTGGCGACGCGCATGCGTGTTAGTGGTTTCCGTGCCGACCTTTCTACTGAACTGTGTTCCCAATATGCATGATACGAAAAAGTGCAGGTAATAAATAGCCCACAAACCTGGCATGAGTTTGACCGACATGAGACGCAGCATGAGAACTGATGAGAAACATGAGAAACACATAAGAAACATGAGAGTCTAATCACTTGCGGGGGGAGGGGTCAATCTGATAGAGTGGTAACATGCTTCCTGTGCCGGGGACTGGAGTTCCATTCTTCCCGGCAGGACTACCGCACATGGTGTGACACGGCCGCAAACCCTTTGAAAAGGATGAAAGTGCCAGTTAGGGACTTGGGCCCCAAGAGGACACGTTCCGGAATCCACAGCCGACCAATATACAACCAATAGACGTGACCGGTCCAGTACCCAAATGTGACCGATGGCAGACTCTTGGGACTGGGGACACTGGCGAGACAATCGAAGACGAGTTGAGACTTGAGGAAATATATGGAAACACCCATAGAATGGCCGAAAAGGACAGAAATAAGAGGTCAAGAAGCGAAGACAATGGAATGAGATGTTGCGATTGAGAACAAAGACTGTGCCCTTGGCAGGTGACAGCCTCATAGCCACTCAGAAGGGTTCATAATGCCTCAAAGCCCAACATTTATCGGTGTTTCAGAGCAATATAGGCATGGAGTTTGAAAGACAAAAAAGAGAGGGGCTGAGCGACAGGGACGGCATAGACACAGGCGGCAGAGGCGGCTGGACTTCCATGCAACCATTGCATAAGCCCTGGCCACACCAAATTATGAAGAAAAAAATGACCTTACGCGGTCGGTAGGACTCGAACCTACGCTCCCAGAGGGAATCTGATTTCTAGCCATACGCCACTCCCACCTTAACATTAGTTTTGAGTTGAGATAGCCATGTTGTTGGATTTGCATTGAAATTAAGTATGGTAGCAGTTAAAACAACCACATAGGTCTAATAAAAAAGAAATTCGAGCTTGGTCTTGACAATTGTAACGAATAAACCCCACGTGTATTTGAATAGGTGTCTAACGCCGATGACGTCACCTCTCTTTACCAAATGGTGGTGGTAGTCGACTTGTTTTAAGGTTAGACTTGGAGATATGTGCGTGTTTCAAATGGTTTGGTAATTGGTTTGTTTTGTATTCAAAGCGCCAGAATTGTCTCGGAAATAATTGTGCCATATTTTGGCAGCGTAAAGGATTTATGTATATCTCTATAGCTCAATATGACGTCATCAGCCCAAATATTGAAACTTAACTTTTTATGAAATTGAGCACTGCTTACGAGAAACAAATATCATAATCGTGTTCGGCAGCAATTACTTCATATTTTGCACCACAAGCGGCGTACATTTGACAACTTTTGGGAAGGTGGGAGTGTCCCTTTAACCCTATTAGTGGCAGGCTACTGGCTACCCCTATTAGTGGCATCCGAATCAATAACCGCAGCGAGACGCGCAAGGCGGCAATCGAAAGCTCTCAATGATACGCATCCAACGCATACACGCAATTTTCCAAATAAGGTCACATGTCAGGTCACGGTCAGGTCAAAGATAAAATTGGGGTATTTTTGTTTTTGGGCCATACTTTCCATCCAAAGCATTAGATTGCGACTATTATCGCAGAAAGTGTTCGCAAAGGTATAATACATATCACGCATAAGCAAACGTGAAATTATAAGCAAATGTCAAGGTCAAGGTCAGGTCACAAAAGGTCCACAGGTCTACGAAAGCCATGCGACACATGTTGTATGGGCTATTTTACACGTATAATTCGATAGTAGCAGTCATTTTCACAATCTGACACCATATAAGGTCAAGGTCAGGTAAAATAAGGTAAAAATTTGAAATTGATAAATATAAATAAAAAAGACATGTGTCTAGACTAGTTTTGTCTCAGAAATACAATGCTGGCATTATTTGCTTGTATCTTGTCACTAAAAGCCAAAAAACACATTTTCAAAATATGACGTCATGAGTTACTCATACTTGGGAGCGATAAGTCAGTCAAAAATAAAGATATTGCTTTAAAATTTGGTTTGGGTATTCTCCACATGTGGTTTTACTACATATCTTCAGTTTTTTTTATAAAATCTTTGAAAATGTAGATTTTGAGGAATTAAAAAAAAAAATGGGGGGGGGGGGGGGTAAAAAAAAACATATTTTCACAAATCCGAGATAGCCATTTTGTTGCCCTTGCAATTTGAAATCTTTTAGCGTTTATCGATTGCATTTTGCTTCAAATATGACATTTGTACGGCCTGCTAAAGTTTAGCTGATTTTTATGTCAAACTCGTGTGTAGTGACGTCACTAAATTCACTTTTTTGTTGTAACGTAATGTCTTTATTTTCGCACAGAAGACGTATAATTAATGTAGGAGAAAGTACCTGAAGTTTCACGTCGATAGCGCCATTAGTTTCTGAGCGAAAGTCCGCTAGGGGAGCGACCCCCCCCCCCCCAGCCAGTGGCGGGTTAACAGGCGCTGAAATTGCACGGTAAATTAAACAAAAACAAAACGAGATGATAAGCGAAAGGCTGTAATGGCAGAGAACTGCTCTGCGGGATTCGCGAGTCGCGGCTGACAGTTCACTGGTCAGACAGTATCGTGTCAAAGGTCAGAGGGAGTGGAGCTCAACTCCGACGTCAGAGCATAGCTCCACCCAATGGCGCCGCCACTTTGAGAAGGTTGGAGGCAGGGTTGTGCTTGACTCAGAGTCGGTGAGTCAAATTTGACTAAAAAATGACTCAACTCAACTTGAGTCAGAGTTGAGTCGCTTAAGAAAAATAGGGGCTCAACTTGAGTCAGAGTCGAGTCACTTAAGAAAAATAGAGGGGTTGAGTTGGGTCAGAGTTGAGTCACATGGATGTTGCTTGAGTCAAAGTTGAGTCGCCTGGATGCCGCTCAAGTCAATGTTGAGTCGACTCATCCTCTTGCGAGTCAGTCACATCTGACGAGAAAAACAAATCCTAGCAACTGCATAATAGAGGCGTCCAAACAATGTTATAGTGTGAGGGTGCGAGTTTGGGTGCTTTGCAAACCCACTTTATAATCATTAGTTGATAATAAATCAATTTTGTATTTCACAAATAACTTAAAGAGTACTTCACTACATCACTTACTCTGCTGACTGCTCCTTATCTTAAAGGAAATAGTTCACCTTCGGAAAATTTATCAGAACACGATTGTATTATATTTTTGAATACAGTTTCTTTGTTTATTTTCAAAAATGGTCCTACATCGCGCCAATTCAGGACAGAAGGTCGTAAATTATTAATGCTATGGTGTGCGTTATTGGTCTGCGCATGCTCCATGCAGTGCTGGCACTTTCAGACGGTACGGTATATCATATATGCGCCGCATTCCTTCGCCAAAAAGTCAAATATCTTCGGCTGGAGTCTTTTTACCCAAGAAAAGTTGCAGATAGATATTTCTCAACACGGGCTACAAAACTGCTATTCCAGTTCAAAACCCCATGTTGAAGGTGAACTATTTCCTTTAAGTGAAGCAATACAATATTAAATACCTACATACACATGATAAATGCAGTATATATAACCTAATAAAAACCATATCAACATGACTTACACTGTATCACATCGCATCAAAATAATGACCAATTTAAACCTATAATTAAAGCCAACTGATGATATTTCAGCATACTTACGCACGTACCCAGATAATATATTTAAGCTTGAACCCCTGTCACTGACAACCGATCTAACTTGAACTAGAACATCCCATGACCCCTGCGAACACACAAGGTAAATACCAATTTGTCTTCAATGTTTTTACGAACCATACATTTTATTTTATTATTATCATTATTGCTAATATATATTGTAATATACCTTACATTGCAGGTGGATGCAGTAGATATTTATGATAATGCAATATTCATGTGCCTTCATCCAGTGTAAATACAAATAAAAGTATTTACATATAATACTCCAATGACTTTTTGCAAGACAAATACCTACATTTGAATCAAAGTCGTGAAGTCCGTTGAACATGAGTCAAAAATGAGTCGACTCAATAAACTTTCGCATGAGTCGGAGTTGAGTCAGGGGTGAGTCAGGGGCAAATGAGTCGAAGTTGAATCGACTCAAACAAAATTATCCCCCGCTTGAGTCAGACTTGAGTCAGGGGCAACAGCAAATGGCGGTGGCGAAGGATACTGGCACGCATTTCCGTACGAGAAGCGATGCGCGAAGCGATGCGCGAAGCGATGCGCGAAGCGATGCGCGAAGCGATGCGGGAAGCGATGCGGGAAGCGATGCGAGAGGCGATGCGAGAAGCGATGCGAGAAGCTTTGCGAGAAGCTTTGCGAGAAGCTTTGCGAGAAGCGATGCGAGAAGCGATGCGAGAAGCGATGCGAGAAGCGATGCGAGAAGCGATGCGAGAAGCGATGCGAGAAGCGATGCGAGAAGCGATGCGAGAAGCGATGCGAGAAGCGATGCGAGAAGCGATGCGAGAAGCGATGCGAGAAGCGATGCGAGAAGCGATGCGAGAAGCGATGCGAGAAGCGATGCGAGAAGCGATGCGAGAAGCGATGCGAGAAGCGATGCGAGAAGCGATGCGAGAAGCGATGCGAGAAGCGATGCGAGAAGCGATGCGAGAAGCGATGCGAGAAGCGATGCGAGAAGCGATGCGAGAAGCGATGCGAGAAGCGATGCGAGAAGCGATGCGAGAAGCGATGCGAGAAGCGATGCGAGAAGCGATGCGAGAAGCGATGCGAGAAGCGATGCGAGAAGCGATGCGAGAAGCGATGCGAGAAGCGATGCGAGAAGCGATGCGAGAAGCGATGCGAGAAGCGATGCGAGAAGCGATGCGAGAAGCGATGCGAGAAGCGATGCGAGAAGCGATGCGAGAAGCGATGCGAGAAGCAATGCGAGAAGCAATGCAAGAAGCAATGCAAGAAGCAATGCAAGAAGCAATGCAAGAAGCAATGCAAGAAGCAATGCAAGAAGCAATGCAAGAAGCAATGCAAGAAGCAATGCAAGAAGCAATGCAAGAAGCAATGCAAGAAGCAATGCAAGAAGCAATGCAAGAAGCAATGCAAGAAGCAATGCAAGAAGCAATGCAAGAAGCAATGCAAGAAGCAATGCAAGAAGCAATGCAAGAAGCAATGCAAGAAGCAATGCAAGAAGCAATGCAAGAAGCAATGCAAGAAGCAATGCAAGAAGCAATGCAAGAAGCAATGCAAGAAGCAATGCAAGAAGCAATGCAAGAAGCAATGCAAGAAGCAATGCAAGAAGCAATGCAAGAAGCAATGCAAGAAGCAATGCAAGAAGCAATGCAAGAAGCAATGCAAGAAGCAATGCAAAAAGAAATGTAACTTGCAATGCAATAAACAACGTCGTTAACTATACAAGAAACATTGAAAAAACAATGCAGTAACAGCACACAAAAATACTGCAATGTAAATCAGTCACGTGTGACGTATCTATTAATATATGGCAGTCAATTAACATCCGAAAACAGGTGGTTCCTCTGCAAAATGTGCGGCTGAACCTCAGTTGCCTCATATCACAAGTCGCCACCGCCAATGTCGACAACGTTACGCGTGAACACCGGTA
Source organism: Chirona hameri (assembly GCA_036785665.1). Taxonomy (NCBI): domain Eukaryota; kingdom Metazoa; phylum Arthropoda; class Thecostraca; order Balanomorpha; family Balanidae; genus Chirona; species Chirona hameri. Next base: position 25,157 of record JAXIVJ010004123.1, on the reverse strand, counting down.
CCATAAACGAAACATTCGTATTCATAATTATATTAGTTTCCACACCTTATGGCAAAAAATCGGTTAAATGTAAGTGATACCTGAGAAGAATACCACTAACTCACCACAATGGCTCACTGCATCCCCAGTGGTATGCATTCCAAAGGAAACCATCGCCTTCGTAAGTGGAATCCGAAACATACACATCAGCTACCAAAAGTGTGGTCATACAATCACAGGCAGGACACAGGCAGGATATTGATCACCGAAAATTCACCAAAACTCCCCCTGTCACCGACTACACCGTTGACTGAATCAGACAGTGATGCTAAGTATGGACGACTATGAAGAACGACGGAGCGCCGACCACGGCGCCGGCCGTCAGTGCTGCCACCTAGGCAGTCAGTGCTGCCACCTAGGCCGTCTTTTTCTTGATGATCAGCGGGCCAACGTTGTCGCCAGTCTCCTTGTTGTGCTTGTTGTGACTCCCGTCGCAGTAGGGGAACTGAGGAACGGCGACCAGTCAGTTGACATTGTCCCAGTCAATAGATAGGCACATGTCAGAGATAATCACTAGAGCAGCACATGGTCACATCCACAAAACATCCACACATCCACAAAATGGCATACATCAGAAGTTTACCATCACCAGAAAGGCACATGCCAGAGGTTTCCAATCATCAGAATGGCACATGTCCGATGTGTTCTGCCATGTCCGATGTGTTCTGCCATGTCCGATGTGTTCTGCCATGTCCGAGTTCTGTCATGTCCGATGTGTTCTGCCATGTCCGATGTGTTCTGCCATGCCCGATGTGTTCTGCCATGTCCGAGTTCTGTCATGTCCGATGTGTTCTGCCATGTCCGATGTGTTCTGCCATGCCCGATGTGTTCTGCTATGTCCGATGTGTTCTGCCATGTCCGATGTGTTCTGCCATGTCCGATGTGTTCTGCCATGTCCGATGTGTTCTGCCATGTCCGATGTGTTCTGCCATGTCCGATGTGTTCTGCCATTTCCGATGTGTTCTGCCATGTCCGATGTGTTCTGCCATGTCCGATGTGTTCTGCCATGTCCGATGTGTTCTGCCATGTCCGATGTGTTCTGCCATGTCCGATGTGTTCTGCCATGTCCGATGTGTTCTGTCATGTCCGATGTGTTCTGCCATGTCCGATGTGTTCTGCAATGCACGATGTGTTCTGCCATGTCCGAGTTCTGCCATGTCCGATGTGTTCTGCCGTGTCCGATATGTTCTGCCATGTCCGATGTGTTCTGCCATGTCCGATGTGTTATGCCATGTCCGATGTGTTCTGCCATGTCCGTTGTGTTCCGCTATGTCCGAGTTCTGTCATGTCCGATGTGTTCTGCCATGTCCGAGTTCTGTCATGTCCGATGTGTTCTGCCATGTCCGATGTGTTCTGCCATGTCCGATGTGTTCTGCCATGTCCGATGTGTTCTGCCATGTCCGATGTGTTCTGCAATGTCCGATGTGTTCTGCCATGTCCGATGTGTTCTGCCATGTCCAATGTGTTCTGCAATGTACGATGTGTTCTGCCATGTCCGAGTTCTGTCATGTCCTATGTGTTCTGCCATGTCCGATGTGTTCTGCCATGTCCGAGTTCTGTCATGTCCGATGTGTTCTGCCATGTCCGATGTGTTCTGCCATGTCCGATGTGTTCTGCCATGTCCGATGTGTTCTGCCATGTCCGATGCGTTCTGCAATGTACGATGTGTTCTGCCATGTCCGAGTTCTGTCATGTCCGATGTGTTCTGTTATGTCCGATGTGTTCTGCCATGTCCGATGTGTTCTGCCATGTCCGATGTGTTCTGACATGGCCGAGTTCTGCCATGTATGGCGAGGACTGCACGGAACACGGCCAGGCACAGGCAGTGAAACACCAGACAGCAACGACATGACAGACACGACACCCGACAGACAGGCCAGGCACAGGCAGTGAAACACCAGACAGCAACGACATGACAGACACGACACCCGACAGACAGGCCAGGCACAGGCAGTGAAACACCAGACAGCAACGACATGACAGACACGACACCCGACAGACAGGCCAGGCACAGGCAGTGAAACACCAGACAGCAACGATCCGACAGACACGACTCCCGACAGACAGGCCAGGCACAGGCAGTGAAACACCAGACAGCAACGACATGACAGACACGACACCCGACAGACAGGCCAGGCACAGGCAGTGAAACACCAGACAGCAACGACATGACAGACACGACACCCGACAGACAGGCCAGGCACAGGCAGTGAAACACCAGACAGCAACGACATGACAGACACGACACCCGACAGACAGGCCAGGCACAGGCAGTGAAACACCAGACAGCAACGACATGACAGACACGACACCCGACAGACAGGCCAGGCACAGGCAGTGAAACACCAGACAGCAACGACATGACAGACACGACACCCGACAGACAGGCCAGGCACAGGCAGTGAAACACCAGACAGCAACGACATGACAGACACGACACCCGACAGACAGGCCAGGCACAGGCAGTGAAACACCAGACAGCAACGACATGACAGACACGACACCCGACAGACAGGCCAGGCACAGGCAGTGAAACACCAGACAGCAACGACCAGACAGACACGACACCCGACAGACAGGCCAGGCACAGGCAGTGAAACACCAGACAGCAACGACCCGACAGACACGACTCCCGACAGACAGGCCAGGCACAGGCAGTGAAACACCAGACAGCAACGACCCGACAGACACGACACCCGACAGACAGGCCAGGCACAGGCAGTGAAACACCAGACAGCAACGACCCGACAGACACGACACCCGACAGACAGGCTAGGCACAGGCAGTGAAACACCAGACAGCAACGACCCGACAGACACGACACCCGACAGACAGGCCAGGCACAGGCAGTGAAACACCAGACAGCAACGACCCGACAGACACGACACCCGACAGACAGGCCAGGCACAGGCAGTGAAACACCAGACAGCAACGACATGACAGACACGACTCCCGACAGACAGGCCAGGCACAGGCAGTGTAACACCAGACAGCAACGACCCGACAGACACGACACCCGACAGACAGGCCAGGCACAGGCAGTGAAACACCAGACAGCAACGATCCGACAGACACGACACCCGACAGACAGGCCAGGCACAGGCAGTGAAACACCAGACAGCAACGATCCGACAGACACGACTCCCGACAGACAGGCCAGGCACAGGCAGTGAAACACCAGACAGCAACGACATGACAGACACGACACCCGACAGACAGGCCAGGCACAGGCAGTGAAACACCAGACAGCAACGACATGACAGACACGACACCCGACAGACAGGCCAGGCACAGGCAGTGAAACACCAGACAGCAACGACATGACAGACACGACACCCGACAGACAGGCCAGGCACAGGCAGTGAAACACCAGACAGCAACGACATGACAGACACGACACCCGACAGACAGGCCAGGCACAGGCAGTGAAACACCAGACAGCAACGACATGACAGACACGACTCCCGACAGACAGGCCAGGCACAGGCAGTGAAACACCAGACAGCAACGACATGACAGACACGACACCCGACAGACAGGCCAGGCACAGGCAGTGAAACACCAGACAGCAACGACATGACAGACACGACACCCGACAGACAGGCCAGGCACAGGCAGTGAAACACCAGACAGCAACGACCAGACAGACACGACACCCGACAGACAGGCCAGGCACAGGCAGTGAAACACCAGACAGCAACGATCCGACAGACACGACACTCGACAGACAGGCCAGGCACAGGCAGTGAAACACCAGACAGCAACGACATGACAGACACGACACCCGACAGACAGGCCAGGCACAGGCAGTGAAACACCAGACAGCAACGATCCGACAGACACGACACCCGACAGACAGGCCAGGCACAGGCAGTGAAACACCAGACAGCAACGACATGACAGACACGACACCCGACAGACAGGCCAGGCACAGGCAGTGAAACACCAGACAGCAACGATCCGACAGACACGACACCCGACAGACAGGCCAGGCACAGGCAGTGAAACACCAGACAGCAACGACATGACAGACACGACACCCGACAGACAGGCCAGGCACAGGCAGTGAAACACCAGACAGCAACGACATGACAGACACGACACCCGACAGACAGGCCAGGCACAGGCAGTGAAACACCAGACAGCAACGACCCGACAGACACGACACCCGACAGACAGGCCAGGCACAGGCAGTGAAACACCAGACAGCAACGACATGACAGACACGACACCCGACAGACAGGCCAGGCACAGGCAGTGAAACACCAGACAGCAACGATCCGACAGACACGACACCCGACAGACAGGCCAGGCACAGGCAGTGAAACACCAGACAGCAACGATCCGACAGACACGACACCCGACAGACAGGCCAGGCACAGGCAGTGAAACACCAGACAGCAACGACATGACAGACACGACACCCGACAGACAGGCCAGGCACAGGCAGTGAAACACCAGACAGCAACGACATGACAGACACGACACCCGACAGACAGGCCAGGCACAGGCAGTGAAACACCAGACAGCAACGACATGACAGACACGACACCCGACAGACAGGCCAGGCACAGGCAGTGAAACACCAGACAGCAACGACATGGCAGACACGACACCCGACAGACAGGCCAGGCACAGGCAGTGAAACACCAGACAGCAACGACATGACAGACACGACACCCGACAGACAGGCCAGGCACAGGCAGTGAAACACCAGACAGCAACGACATGACAGACACGACACCCGACAGACAGGCCAGGCACAGGCAGTGAAACACCAGACAGCAACGATCCGACAGACACGACACCCGACAGACAGGCCAGGCACAGGCAGTGAAACACCAGACAGCAACGATCCGACAGACACGACACCCGACAGACAGGCCAGGCACAGGCAGTGAAACACCAGACAGCAACGACATGACAGACACGACACCCGACAGACAGGCCAGGCACAGGCAGTGAAACACCAGACAGCAACGACATGACAGACACGACACCCGACAGACAGGCCAGGCACAGGCACTGAAACACCAGACAGCAACGACATGACAGACACGACACCCGACAAACAGGCCAGGCACAGGCAGTGAAACACCAGACAGCAACGACATGACAGACACGACACCCGACAGACAGGCCAGGCACAGGCAGTGAAACACCAGACAGCAACGACATGACAGACACGACACCCGACAGACAGGCCAGGCACAGGCAGTGAAACACCAGACAGCAACGACATGACAGACACGACACCCGACAGACAGGCCAGGCACAGGCAGTGAAACACCAGACAGCAACGATCCGACAGACACGACACCCGACAGACAGGCCAGGCACAGGCAGTGAAACACCAGACAGCAACGACATGACAGACACGACACCCGACAGACAGGCCAGGCACAGGCAGTGAAACACCAGACAGCAACGACCAGACAGACACGACACCCGACAGACAGGCCAGGCACAGGCAGTGAAACACCACGGAAGTGGCAGGCATCCTTCAGCTAGGAATATACAGCTAGGAACAGGCATAAGCGGTACACGCAGCAAAAATAAACCAGCGTACTTTATATCTGTCTGTCATTGCTATTATAAAGCCTTTCCATCCATGGGAGGCAATTGGAAATACTGAAAGCATGTGACAATATTATCAACTGTTGTGAAATATTGCCGACAACAAATGATTGTCCCTATTTAATTACGTGTATATAAAACAAATCGGAGATGCTGTCGCTGGCACGGCTTTACGGACCGAGCCGCTCATTCGCCGCTCATTCGCCGCTGGCAGCGGAAGACCGCCATAGAAAAACCGGGCTAAATACGTATTATAATCATGTTTAAAACGTATTATTCAGGAAATGTGCCAGACGTACCCCCATGCCAGATAATACCATTGTTCAGACATAAGCTAACCAATTCCGGCACTGTGTAACTTTTGCGGTTGGTCGGCCTTTTTTATTAAATAAATAATTATTGGTCATATTCAACGTTACAAATTTCGGAAAACGCTTCCTCCCTTTATCATTTGTGGTTATTGAATGTACAACGCACAATTTTGAGAACAACCGTGCCCCCGTTCTATATAGAAAAATGTGCCGGGAATCCAATGCTAACACATTCATCTTCCTGTAGCGTTGCATGGTTGTCCGCCAAATTGCATTGCATTTGCAAATTATTGCTAGCAACGACAAATAATTGGCTATTATATTATATATTATTATATTATATAATTGGCTTTCCATTTAGAGGTCACACATATCAGATCGGGTCAACTTTGTATAGTCTGCTGTTACTCTAGCCCTTCTTGATGTTCCAGGCAAATATTTTGCTCAGGGGCCCTTGCAAGGTCACATGAGGTCATCCGAGGTCAACAACACTTTTTTTCCCATAAATCTCGACAGAATGAAGATATAGAAGTGAAACAGGCACCAATGTGTTTGTCTCGTCGATGCACGTCTCCCAACATGCAACATGACCTACTTGGGTCACCACTTGATCTTGACCTGATGTTAAATTTGTAAGTTGACCTAACCTGGTCAACTCAAATGTGTCAAAGCGCCTTGACGAGACGAACACGATGGCGTCAAAATTATTGCCTTGTCTGTATTAGGTAAACAGTTATTTGTGAAAAACAGTTTTGCCAAAATAGCCTTGACCTTTGACGAACCCTGGAGACTAAACTGTTGACCTGAGCTAAAATTTGAGGACACCTTAGCGATTGCATTTTTCCAAGAGCTGTTTGTTGCTTTTTCCTGTTTTTTTTTCTGGATGTCATAGCTCCCGATATATTTGTTGGTTTTCGAAGCAAAGTCCTAAAACTGGAAAATCTGACCTTTGATGACCTATGGTGACCTAAATATTGACCTAAGCCAAAACATGACTGAAATAGTTTCAAAATTATTTTTGACGAGCTTTCGAACGGTATTTTAATCACGCCAACAGTTGTCAGACGAAAACGTACACATCTAGAAAATATTCCACCCATGATAGCCCAGGAATCCAAATGATTTTATAATAATTGACTTTTTGCCAAAATTAAACTGTCAGACAATGAGCGCAAGGTATTGAATAATCAATATTTGTATACCGTATGACAACTCATTTTCCGTTGGACATCCGTTAATAACCCAGAAAAACGACGAGTTCATGTCATGGGACCTCCAGGCCATCGTTCCGTAACGGGTCTCTCTCACCTTTTTGCTCCTCCAGCAGCGGCAGAAACAGGCCTTGTCGCCAATGTCCTCCATGTCAACAGCGTCGGCCACCTTCTCACAGTCCTTCTTGAGACACAGGTTGACACATCCCTGGAGAGCAGAACAGAGTCTCAGGCGTGAGAGTGGTCGGGGACGACGAGATGTCAACATTATGTGCCAAGATATCACCAGGGGATTCAGAACAACCACAAATTATCACGGTCGGGCTAATTAAAATATGAAATTACAAGAACTCATGAATTTTGCTAGCTAGTTCATGCATTCATAAATGATTAAAGACACATCAAACCTTCAAAAAACAAGAGTACTATGCTAAAATTTGTAGCTTTGACAAATGCTTTCGTTTTCAAAGTATTAGTGATGCTTTCTTCAGAACCTTATAAGCCTAAGCTTATAACTTAATCATTGTATTGCTACAATAGTTTCACATTAGTATACATCCCCGTGGACTTTACAGTGACAACATATCCTATGACTCAGTTGTAGGCTTTTGGTTCAAGGTTCCATGGCATTGGGAGAACCAGAAAGGTGCTGGTCTACTCACACTTGCGAACGGACATAGTTTATTATAGACGACGATGGCGATACCACCGCAGGCGAGGCCGAAAGGCAGCAGCGCCGCCCACTCCTTGCCTGAACACCAGACACGCCACATTAACATCAGCCACTCCGTATAGGTCATACAACACCATTGCAACACCAACAACACACTACAGTTACAGTGGTCCATCCATCCATTACAGATGGCATTACAGAAGACAATAGCAGTACTCAAAGAGAACAATCAGTCTGCCTTCTTAGAATTTACCATTGCTGGCCCATTGTTAGACTGTGTATTGATTTGCTGTTCAAATAGGTGGGCTTTGTCCCAGTCAATGGGCAACTCCTGGGCAGAGGAGCATTTCAAATAGGTGGGCTTTGTCCCAGTCAATGGGCAACTCCTGGGCAGAGGAGCATTTCAAATAGGTGGGCTTTGTCCCAGTCAATGGGCAACTCCTGGGCAGAGGAACATTTCAAATTTACAGGTTTGCTCAGGTTAGTCTGATCATTCCTATCTACCGCATTTGGATAAAAATGTAATTTATAGCCTATAACAAGACACATGAACAAAGCGACAGATAGGAACATTGGCGGATCCAGAACGGTGGTCTGGGGGGGGGGGGGGGGCACACAGGTGGTTTTGTAGGCCAAATTAAAAAAATTAACACACAGTTCTGAAAACCCATCGGATTTCACTTGCTTATGCATTGGTTCATCAATGCATAAGCATTGATAGCTGATATAAAACAAACTTTCATTAGAAAAAGTTGCTTAGTTTCTTCTACATCAGGAAATGTGTCAATTTTGCGCCAATTTCAGGCGGATGGCCGCTTTGCCCCCCCCCCCCCCCCCCCCCACACTCCCCATGGTCCGCTAGTGGATAGGAATGCTAGGAATAACCTGAGCAAACAAGTAAATATGGAATAGCCCTTAGCTCAGGAGTGGCAAGGACCACCTTTTCCGAACAGTGAATTGATTAAAACATAACAATGTGACAGGAATGCAATTGTCAATGCCATTGTGAAATGTCATAGGCATACACTTTGACATTCATACAATACCTGTTTTGTGTCTAGTTTACATCCTAGGACAATAAAATGATTGCAGAACTTCAGATAAAGCATTGACCATTAGCTTACCACCAAGGTTGCTGTAGAAGTTAATAAGTCCAGCCATGTTCACCAAACACCTATGAAACAACAGAATAAGTGTTCAACTGATGCCATTTTGTTGACAGCCTTCCCTTACACAAGGTAAGGTAAAGTAGTGCCGAAATGTTACAGAGAAGGCACAAAATCTTCACATTTGTCAGGCATTATACAACCATTACTAGAACAGCTCTGTCATTGCCATACATTGTAAGAAGAGAAGAAGAAAAAACGAAAATTGTCAAGGTGGCCAAACAAACAACAAAAACCACAAAAACAGCAAACGATGACAATACCAGGACTGAATGAAACATTATTCATGGGTATTTTGTACATTCCTTAACCCGGCATTGACTGGGGTCTTAGCAAAACATCATTGACTGGGGGGGGGGGGGGGGGGAGAGAACTCCCCCACCCCCTGGTTATCTGCTGAACCAATGATCGCAGCGAGACGCGCAAGGCGGCATTCGAAAGCTCTCAATGAGACGAATGTAAAGCATACTAAGCAAATGTTAAAGTGAGGTAAAATGTCAGGTCACGGTCAGGTCAAAATCGACGTATGAGTTTATGGGACATACTTTCCATCCAAAGCCTTCGATTACGACCATGATCACCCAAAATACTGCCAAAGGTATGATAAACATCCCGCATGAGCTAAAGTGAGATTGTTGGCGAAAGGCAAGGTCAAGGTCATGTCACAAAAGGTAAAAATGTGCAAAATATCTACGAAAATCATGCAACACGTTTTATGGGTTATTTTCCATGTAGAATTCGATAGTGATAGTCATTTTACCACCTGACTTCATTTACGTGAAATTAGTGTCAAGTTCAGGTCAAGTTCAGGTCAGTGAAGGTCAAAATTTGAAATGGATAAATCTAAATGAAAAAGGCATGTTTCTAGATCAGTTTTGTCTCAGAAATACAGTGCTGGCATTTATTTGTCTTTATCTGGTCAGTAAAAGCACAACAACGCAATTAAAAAATATGTCATGAGTTACCCATACTTTGTCATGTCAGTCGAAAATAGTTATATCATTGTCAAATTTGGTATGGTAGTTGCCCATATGTGGTTCTGACATATCATCCGTTTTTTTAAAAAACTATCTTTGAAAAATGTGATTTTGTGGGCCAAAAAAAGGGGGGGGTTAAAAACCAAAATGTGTTTTAAACCCGAGATAGCCATAGTTAGTTGTAGCCCTTACCATTTGCTATCTTGTGACGTTTTTTGATTGCATTTGGCTAAAAATATTAAAAATATGGCATTTGTACGGTCTGTTAACGTTTAACTGATTTCTGTGTAAAACTTGTGGTGACGTCACTAAATTCGCTATAACCCATTTTTTCGACGAAATTGCTTTATTTTTCACAGATGACGTAACGTCATTTAGAAGAAGGTACACGAAGTTTCACGTTGGTAGCGCTATTGGTTTTTGAGCTATTACGAAAATTCATCAGGGGGGGGGGGCGTTACCCCGCCCGGTCAGGGCAAAATCACTAGTGTTCGGGTAGGGGAGGGGGTTGGCACGACCCCCCCCCCCCCCCCCTTAGCGTTTATCCCCTATTTGAGCTAGAGCTTCGATTCAAAGACGAGCGTGTTGCTTGTCATGAGAGGAGGCCGCCGATACCCGATGTTAAGGTCTTGGGTCATTAGGTGACCTTTGAGGTCATGTCAATGGCCCAAAAGTAATCATAATTGTAAATGCGTATAAATTGAATTTTATCAAGCTAGAATCGTGAATGAGCATATCATAATGCTTAATGAGTGCCACATTCGTAATCAGCGTCACAAATTGTCCTAAAAACTGCCAAATTCCAAAAAGGTCATGTCAGGTCATCTGAGGTCAGTGACCTCGGTTGACCTGTGGAAGCGCATGACCCCAGTGGAACATATCATTATGTAAAATGGATCCCAAATTTGAAATCAGCGTCACAGAATGTCCTAGAAAACGTCAGAAGCCCAAAAAAGTAATCTGAGGTCATCGGAGGTCAACGACCTCAGTTGACCTCTGAAAAGGTCAATCGAGGTCACAATCTCAGTGGAAACCACAACTGTCACCTGGAAACACCTGTGCATATGCTCCTGAACAACAAACACTCGGAAACTGCACAAGTTACAAGCATCGATACTGCGGGACGCCAGTTGCGCCTGGCATGACCTTGAGAAACAGGTCATAGGTCACGGGTCATGTGGGTTAGAAATTCAACATTTCAGAGTATGTGGAATTTTTTCAAAAGTAGGGTACTGAAAGTTCCATCGCAATCGGTTAAAAACTATGCGAGTTATTCCAGAAAAATTGAGGGGGTGGCATCCAACCCCCTCCCCCTACCCGGGCGAGGGTAAAACGCCCCCCCCTGGCCCCAGTCAATGGCGGGTTAAAACACAAAAAAAGGAATCAAGTATCTTTTGTATTTACTTAATTTCCAAATATGGGACTGGAATGGAAAATGGAACAAAAAACACGTAATTTTCATAGGCTCTATTTTCTATTTACAAGTTTATAGTTTATACCAGTTGGATAAGCAGGACGTGTTTTTGAGGCTTTCCTAAAAATATTGAATTTTGCGCAAAGAGAAGTTATTCGCCACTAAATTACATACCAGAAGAAAGACAAGATCAGGAAGATAGTGTTTTGATATTCTTTCTTGATGCACTTACTCTGGATAAGATGTAATATGTATTTATATTGTCATCATTTTCGTCATTTTTAGCATTCTGAAGTAAAGTTTCACGCAAGCGACCTCTGATTTTCTCGTTTGAATTTTAATGTCGCGCGGCAATAAGCCACGAGAATTACACAAGAACCTCTGGAGGAAGAAATACAGTGATACAAACATCATAAAGAAAACTCCAAGGAAACAATAACGAAACGAATAGTTAAAGGCAGAGTATTTCAAGATTGCTGCTTATGTGAGCTATGAAGAAGCTCACATAAGACTGAAAATCAAACAGCAAATATTGATCTTGCTAAGTCAGAAACGATTAGCAAACGAAGAACGAACGAAAGAAACATCACTTGCATCTTCATTGTGTTTCTATTTCTTGTTTATATGTACTTTTACTGTTGCACATCACTTTTTACTCCCACTTTTATCCTTCCCCTCCCTAATGCAGTCCGCTGTGCGCGGCGCCAACATGGCTGACGCGCCGCACTGCACCATCCTGATCCTTCTATCCACCCTCCGCTTCTACCCGATCACCTCACGTAACATCGCGACGGGCACGTAATAGCCACTGGTACTGTGTGTCACATCGTGTTCAATGTACGAGAGAGTGGATGTGCCGGCACGTCTAAATATTATTCCATCACCTAAAATGAGATAATCACCTTTTGATTGTGTTAGCAACAATTTCTTTGGCTACCGTTATGGTATTAAAATGATGTGATCTAAATTTAAGAATTAAATAAAATTATTCCCTAATTCAAAGTTGGAAGTTTGGGAAAATTAATGATCGGTATTTTCCCTCCACTATTGGAAAGCGCAACACGCTTTTGCATCAATCTGTACAACGTTGCTGAATGGGCACTTATTCAAAAAAAAATCGCCGACACTAAATAGGTCGCCGTCCGGGGCCAAGCTAAACTGCCGATTTCAATGCACTTTTTTCAAATGATTGTTGATTGTTCATAAAAGTTTGGCACATAATCGCAAAAGATAGAGTGCAGGGAACATATTGCATACCTTCATGATAAATAACAATGCGTAGGGAGGCTAATTTACTGAATTCGTTACCGAGTACTTGCTGAGTACCGACCGATATAAGCGTGTATCGCTTATCGGTAGGAGACTGCCAATATCTTTCGGTAGGAATGTTTATTATGCAAAATGTGATGAATTTACATCATATTTTGGCCTCGTCTATCGATTTCAGGTGCTAACTCCATTTTTGTGGGAAAAGGTGATAATCTCCCTTTAACATTACCGAATTGCTTATCCATCACCGTTTTGACCAATTCATCACCGAAATGACTTAAAGGGAGATAATCACCTTGTTCCACAACAATGGAGTTAGCACCTGAAATCGATAGACGAGGCCAAAATATGATGTAAATTCATCACTTATTGCATATAAGCATTCCTACCGAAAGATATTGGCAGTTTCCTACCGATAAGCGATCCACGCTTATATCGGTCGGTACTCAGCAAGTACTCGGTAACGAATTCAGTAAATTAGCCTCCATACGCATTGCTATTTATCATGAAGGTATGCAATATGTTTCCTGCACTCTGCAAAATGAGGATTACTTATCTTTTGCGAATATGTGCCAAAAAATGTATGAACAATCAACAATCATTTGAAAAAGGTGCATTGACACCGGCAGTTTAGCTTGGCACCGGCCGGCCGGTGCCCAGCTAAACTACGGCGACCTATTTAGTGTCGGCGATTTGTTTACAAGTGCCCATTCAACCACGTTGAACAGATTGATGCAAAAGCGATTGAGCGATTGACAGATTGATGTTGCGCTTTCCAATAGTGGAGGGAAAATACCGATCATTAATTTTCCCAAACTTCCAACTTTGAATTAGGGAATAATTTTATTTAATTCTTAAATTTAGACACCAACATTTTAATACCATAACGGTAGCCAAATCAATTGTTGCTAACAAAATAAAAAGGTGATTATCTCCCTTTAAACATCACCTTTTCGCTGATATCACCGAAATGACTGATGACACCGAAATGACATAAGACATCACCGAAATGACTTAGACCAGGGGCCAGTGTCGGATTTACGGCTTGGGGTTTTGGATTGAAGAATAAAAATTTTGCACAGCTGTAGAACATTAAAAAAATAGCACACTATTGGCCAGGCACGTAGTCAGGATTTTTATCAGGGGGGGGGGGGTCGTCAGAGAATCTCATTTTATCTAGTGTAAATTTGTTTTGCTCAGGGAGGAGGGGCATAGTCCCCATGCCCCCTGGCCACATCCCTGTAATTTGCCCATTTGAGGCATATGGCGACAGGGTTTCAGAGTTGCTTTCAAGCCAGGGTGGGATGGGGAAATACGGCCTAAAAAGGCATTACGAGTGGAAAATGAAGCCTAAAAACACTATGAAGTATTCTGCATAGACAAGACTCACACACCATAATCAGCTGTTACAAAGGATAATAATTTTCTAACCCGTGTGTTTTCTTCCCTTCCACAGACTGTTCCTATCATGACATCAAGTCCTGCTATGAGCCATACCTGATCCAACTCCAGGACAACAGTTGCAGCCATCAAGAACAAACATCCAACAAGGCAGCATAGAACCTGAACCTACAACCACCTCAGCTCTCACCTTCACCTGTATCCAGATGTGTGCTGTGCCTTTGTTATTGTACCCTTGTTACAAAATTGTTTCAATCAATAAGTGTGTATGAGTAATGTAAGAGGCATTTTCAACGCTCAACAACTTGTACAAACCATTTCCTATTCTATATTGTGGGCACAAATATATGATTCATTATTTATTTTGTGGCATTTCTTTATATTTACACAAAATTGAGCACTGAAGAGAAAGTATAATCACACCAGGGTGTTGGTCCTGTCTACTGGGACTCTGACTTCGTACCATGCCAACGCCATCGTCTTAGTCAGGACGAACACGGGGTTCGTAGTCGTTACTTTCGGCGGAAACGGCCTGACGCGGTGTCGGAAGGATGACCGCCTGCGGACGGACGCGGATGAGGTGGTGGTTGGGGTGATGGATGACAAGTGGTCTGCGTTTCTCGACCAGTTTATCAGACAGCTGGACACGGTCGCGCCTGTGCGCCGTGTGCCTGTGAGGCCCGCCACGTCACCCCCTGTGTCCGCGAACACGCAGGAGCTGCTGCGGCGCCGCCGGGCCGCGCTAGCCGCAGGCGCCCGGCACGAGTTTAGGGAGCTGAACCGACTGTGTCGAGCCGCAATCCGCGCTGACTGCCGTGCGTTCTATGAGCAGCAGATTAGCAGAGGGGGCCGGCACTGTCTCTGGCGCGCGCTACAACTCGTCATTGGTCGCAAACAGGCTCATGCCGAGACACCCACAGTTACACCGGACGCACTGAATGACTATTACGTCACCATAGGGCCAGCCACAGCCGCAGCAGTTTCGCCACCAACAAGGCCTGTCCCGATCAGGTTGCCGCGCGTCAGCACTAGCACCTTCAAGGTGCAGCCAATCGACATTGACACCCCGTGCGCGACCCTGCTGGGTATAAAACCGTCCAAGCCGACCGGATTGGACGGTGTGAGTGTGGCGATGCTACAGGATTTTTTTCCTGGATTAGCCCACGTTATCCTTGACCTAGTGAACTCCAGCCTCGTCACAGGTCAGGTCCCTGCCGCGTGGAAGCACGCACTTGTCACGCCCATACCGAAAGGAAAATCAACCAACAGCCCGTCCGACACACGCCCCATCTCTGCCTGGCATTATGAAGCTTGTGGAACGCGTAGTGCAGATGCAGTTTAGCGACTACCTGGAGAGCCACCACTTGTTGACAGCCTTACAGCATGGCTACAGGAAACAGCATTCCACAGAGACGGCGCTCAGTGTTGTCACCGACCCAGTGTTGCAAGCCATGGGCCGCGGTGCAATTACTGTTTTGGTGATGCTCGACAACTCAAAATGCTTTGACGTCATCCCCTCACCAAAAGCTCTTGGAAAAGCTCCAGCTTTATGGCGTGGACACGGCTTGGTTTGCCGACTACCTGGCGAACCACACACAGCAGGTGCGAGTGCGAGGAGCCGACGGCAACTCGATCCTGTCCCGGCCTCGGGAGAACAACTTGGGCGTGTTCCAGGGAGGGAGTCTGAGCTGCGTGCTGTTTATGCTCTTTGCAAACGACCTGAGTTTACATGTTCCGGACGGCGTCACGACTGTGCAGTTCGCGGACGACTCAGATTCTTATCACGGGGAAAGAAAAAGAAAAATTGCCGACCATCATTTCTTTCATGGAGGAGACGCTCGAATCTGTCTTCCAATGGTCTTGCTACAATGACATGAAGATCAATGCCGCTAAAACTCAGATGATTGTGTTTGGGACTCCCGCTATGCTGAAGAGCCTCCACACAGTCACACTTCGATTTAACGGGCCATATGTCACCGAGTCACCCACTGTCAAGAACTTAGGCCTACACATGGACCGTAACCTGAATTATAAGGCGCACATTGATGCATTGACCTCCAGGTGCACAGAGATTTTGATCGCCCTGAGCCATGCTCGGCATGTGCTGCCATCAGGCACTATGAAAATCATAGTGCAAGCCCTCGCTTTGTCAGTGGTGCGCTACTGTTTGAGCGTGTATGGTTCCTGCGGTGCTACCCAAATTCACCGGGTACAAAAAATCGTAAACTTTTGCGCGCGAGTAGTCAGCGGCCGCAGAAGCAGCGACCACGTGTCAAACGCTATCGTGCAGCTCGGCTGGCTACGCGCGACTGAGCTGGTTGAGTACCATACGGTATCTGCAGTCCAACGAGCCATGACGACCGGCAACCCTGAGCACATAGCAGACACCATTGGACCGCGTGCCCACGATCTGCACGACCACAACACCAGGCACGCCGGTCGCGTCACACTACCGCGTATCCGAACAGAAGCCGGCAGGCGCAGACTGTGTAGCAGGGGCGTCAACATGCTGAACAAACTGCGTCTTGATCCAACATGTGGACCCAGGGTCCTAGGATTGTCTTGGAGCTGGGGTGCAGAGTGGAAAATTTTGGCTAAAAATAAGCATAAAGAGTGGAAAAATCAAACAAAAAACATATGCACTCGGCTTTATCAATATCCTTCGTACATGGATACTTCGTACATGGTGCCAGAGAGATTTTCGGTAGATATTTTTCCCAGAGATTTTCGGTAGAGCACACGTTGAAGACACGATCTACAAACGCCCTTTACCACCGCCATTTCCGATGCCAGCGCGTGGTTTGATTTCCACTACAGAGATGCACTGATTATTCCACTGAATTATTCCCCCGCTCCCGCTCACCATAATTAGTTATTAGGTACCTATGCCAATTCTTACCTGTCTTTCCCTACACAGGCTGTTCCCATCAATCCATCATTACAACCATAAATCAGTATCAGGGTTCCAATTATCCAATACATTTAAGAATAAGGAGTGGAAAATTCACAGTAAAACTTTGGGAAAAGAGTGGAAAAATAGTATCCATAGGGTGTCGTTTTCCACCCAAATTTCCCAATGCTAGGACACTGTGGACCATCGTTCCGTACCATGCTGAAACGAGCAATATTGTATAGTCGCGACTGAAGTGTTGTACTCATCTTACATGCATGCATCTACATTGTGCGGACTGCGGAATATGTTCGGCTTAGGCTATTGCCATACCTTTTTAACTGTCGTTGTTTTAATTTCATTTGACGTGTCTGGTGAAAATGACGCGAGTTTGGAAGCAAATTGCAAACGCAATTATTTGGATTTGCAGTCCATTAACTCTCGCCCTACAGGGGGGGGGGGGGTCCTAAAACGACCTCCCCCTGAGGTTTTTCTTGCATAACTTTTTACATATGCGGCGCATCCTTCTGAAATTTGCAGCAGCTGAGTTTACAACAATTATACGTATGCTGTACACATTTCGTTGAAATTGGTTGAGAAATTTGGGAAATAATGACGTTTTGATGACGTCATGTTGTTGGAAGAACGATAAATGTTTGAAAAATCGTAGAAAATGAGTTTTGAAGCAAATTGCAAACGCAATTAAGCAAAGATATAAAATGTCATTTTCTTTAAAATGACAATCTCGGATTTGCAAAATTTTGGGTTTTTGACCACTAAAATCAACATTAAAAAAAAAATCACCACAAAATCAAAATGTTCAAATTTGTTATAAAAAAAACGGAATATATGTGAGATAACTGAGTACGGATAATACTGAAACCAAATTTCAAAAAAATATCTCTATTTTTGACTGAGTGATGGCTCCCTAAGTGTAAGAAACTCATGACGTCATTTTTTTTAAATCAATTTTGACTTTTTTGACCAGATACGAATAAATAATTACCTTTTTTGTATTTCTGAGGCAAAACTGGTCTAGGAACATGCCTTTGTGTTAACATTTATCAATTTATAATTGTGAGGTTTTCTGACAGCAAAATCGCTGTTCTGGACGTGATCGATCGAGGTCATTAACTTGACCTGGAAGGTCACTCGCTGACCCGAAACCTAAAAATTGCATACCGTTAGATTCCAAATATGACAGGCAACATGTTGGTGCTTACTTGCTCTATCTTGCTTGGTTTGGAAGTTAACAGGGGGGGGGGTCTTTTTAGGACCCCCGTAGGGCGATGGCGAAAAAGCTCCCGTAGGGCAAGGGTTAAGGTAATACAGAGGAGGCATAAGGTCAGCACATCGTTTAGAGAATCGGAGAACGACACATTTCTTTGAGTTCATGTGTAGACCCCAAGACGCTGCTGTGGTATGCAGCAGTGGGGGCGAGGGTGGCCCGAGATTGACACATGCATACATCTTAAGGTCGTCTGTGAATATCTTGTAGGCACTTCGCAGTTGGGAGGTAACATTGTTAATGTAAACCAAAAACAGCAGTGGGCCAAGCACTGAGCCCTGGGGGACACCACTCAGTATGTTTCTGGGTTGGCTAAGATGGCCTTTCATGCATACTCTCATTTTTCAATCAGTAAGGAAAGAAGAAATCCATTGCAACACATGTCTGTTAACTCCAATCAAGCCCAATCTAGCAATCAATAGGTTGTGGCATACAACATCAAAGGCTTTACTAAAATCAAACAGGATTACATCAGTTATGCCTCCCCTATCAGTATTGAGGGACACTTCATTGTAAACCAGCAGTAGTTGGTCCATAGTGGATCTCCCGGCTCTAAAGCCATACTGATGGGGAGAGAGCAAGTGGTTAGTTTCAAGATAATTTATGAGGTGTGAGCACACAATACGCTCCATTGTTTTACAACAAACTGATGTGAGACTTATAGGTCGGTAGTTAAGTGGGTCATACAGAGGGTCCTTTTTGAATATAGGAATTACCAGTGATGATTTCCAGGTAGAGGGTACTCTCCTCTCCCATAATGATTTACTATAAATTAAGTGCAATGGGTAGGCTAGATACACACCAGAGTTCTGCAACGGAAGTAGATGTATGCCATCTGGGCCCATGGCTGAGTTTCCATCCAGTTCAGCTAGGGCGGCACAGACATTGTTGACAGATTATTTTATCATTAAGTGAGCCACCAAAGAACTGATGGGGTGCTGGGTTGTCAGGAGTGTCCCTCATGAACACAGAAACAAATGCTGCAGCGAATATTTTGGACATGGGTCCAGCTTGATCAGTGAGGAATCCTGAATTGAGTTTAAGCGGTCCAACCGTCGGGCAACCAACTTTTTTGTTTGATATATAAGAGTGGAGAAGTTTTGGTTTCTCTTTTGATTTAAGCATCAGTCCTTTCTCATACTCTACTTGGGACTGGATCACAAAGTTTCAGTACTGTTGGTTTATGGCAGCAAAGGTAACATAGGCTGAGAGCGCTCCCATGGAGCGTCTGCGGAGATACCCTCTGGCAACTTTGTACTTGCTCCAGGCAGACACTATTGATTGGACGGAAAATAATGGCATTTATAGAAAACCCCTATCCACCATTTTTTGCACACTACCAGATGACATGCTGAGGTCAATTTTAAAAAGGAAAAAAATCCAAAAAATAATTCTCCTTTTGTTGAGGTCATGCAATGTCTCCAAAGGGAACTTGAAATAACAAGTTTGAGTTAGACAAAAACAAAATATACCAGAATGTTCTTCAGCTCAAGCAGAGTTGAATGATATATAGGTTTATTCAATTTTAATAACCCAAATTGGTCTTAATTTTTTTTAATGAGTTTGTCTGACCTGGTGAAAATGCCACAGGCTACACAGAGTGTCCTGAAATTGCTTTTTTGCAAGAGTGTGATGAATGCTGAGAGGACATCACTATTCCAGGAGGTGGATATTGAGGTTAAAATTTGCATGATAATAACCAGTATCCTAAAATTACTTTTGGCAAGAGTGAGTATGAAGCCAAAAAGATGGTTGATGGTTGAGATGGCCAGGAAAAATTTCAATTGATGTCACAATTTCACACGTTTAATTCATGCTATTAAATATATGGCGCTTATAATCCTTGTACATTTGTGTGTCCCCCGAGGGCTGAGCGCACCCTCAGAAGTCAGAGGACTCAGGGGAGGGCTTGCACCACAGCGCCCTCCCCTGGATCCGTGCCTGATACATCACTAACAGCCTAACAGTGACATGTTTTGGTTTTGGTATGGAATCAGAATGGGAGGGAGAGCACTGCATACATTGCAATTGCAGTCACACCTACAAAACTACTAAAAAGGATGCACATTTTGGTAGTTATAGCATTCTTCACAGGCTTAACAAAATAATTTTAAAAACTGTACATGGGTGTAGCTTTGCCAAAATAGTTTGGGGGATGAGCAGGGAAAAATTGCTAACAGTACCATACAAAACATAGAAAACCGCGTTTATCCACGGAACTACCCACTTCCTGCTCCCGATGGGGGGGGGGTGCTGAACTATTTCTCAGTTTTAGGTTTTAGACAATTCAATACTTCCCCACCGAATCACTTACCTCCGAAATAAATAAATCGCAATCACAACGGACACGTGCGCGCCGGAACTCAGGGCCACGGTACTTACAGGGGGTGTCATCCAAGATAACTATAACTAACGTGTCATCCCTATCTCCGTAATGTGTCCACTTATACTTATGACGTCACCCCAGTAGTCAATTCTGGCGCATGTCGTCTGCGGTCGGTTAAAACGGGTTTCCGCAAATAACTTTTTGACAAATGTAGATACAGCAATGATTTTGATGTCATCGTATTCGCCTCGTCAGAACTCGTCGATTCATACCAATTGCATGTGGTTTAGGTCAAATCAAAAGTTAATCGAAGGGGCGGGGCTTAGAGCCTCAGCTGGTGACCGCCGAACCGCAGGGGGACCGTGAACAAGGCCCTGACCTTTGATGACCTCTAGTGACCTCAATATTGACCTGAGCCTAAAAAGATTAAAAAGATGTCGATTCGCCTTGCTTTGAGCTTTCCAATGCTGTCTTTCCCTTTTTCGTAACCTTTTTACTTCTCGAGCTAGACGGTATTTATTTCTCCCAAAATAGCATTAACTGCAATAGCGGAAGAGGCCGGTGCATACACATGACATCACGCTCTGACGTCATGATCACCTAGAATCGCCGGACGACTCTACCTCCTATGTACTTAGAATACTCCAGGGGGGGGGGGGGAGGGGGTCCAAAGTTCATTGGCAGCACGGCGTACATTTTCCTACTAGGCCATAGGGTTTCATGTTAAAAAGCCATTTTACGGGCCCACGGCTTTTTTTACCTGCAACCGATACGACAATAAAAAGTAGCAAAAGTGTACGCTGTGAGGTTCATTTTCGAGCTATTAAGCATCTCGTGAACCCATGCAGATCGAGCGATGGCCAAGCGCGGGTTCGAATCCCGCTGCAGACAACAATATTTCAATTCGACGGAATGAGGAAACGACGTGAATAGTCAGACTGTGGCCTTTTGGAAATATTATATTATTGCTAATGATCTCATGATATCAACTAAATAATTAATGTATTATATATTCATTAATGCATTTATTATTTAGTTATTATCATGTGGGAAGACCATTAGTAATGCAATAATAGTACATATAGGTATCGTACGTGATTAGGAATATCATATTTTAGGCAACATACTGTGGCAAAATATCCGATCTAGACATCAGTATTCTTAATTTGCACTATATATATATATATATATATATATATATATATATATATATATATATATATATATATATATATATATATATACATACATACATACATACATACATACATACATACATACATACATACATACATACATACATACATACATACACACATACATACACACATACATACACACGCACGCACGCACGCACGCACGCACGCACGCACGCACGCACGCACGCACGCACGCACACACGCACGCACGCACGCACGCACGCACGCACGCACGCACGCACGCACACACACACACACACACACACACACACACACACACACACACACACACACACACACACACACACACACACATACATACATACATACCAGTTCAGCTGAGCGCGCCGCCCCGTGCGGACGCGAGCGCTGCTCACTCCTCCACCGTTTACCCTTTGCCTCTCCCTGCGTTGCGTGTGTGTTTGAGTGCGTGGTGAAACTGTATATAGTGAGTTTATACCGATCTGGACAGTGATCAGCGTTCGTCATCAGCTGATCAACAAACAACACACCATGCATCGGGACATTGCTCGGCTGCTGGTCCTGCTCGCAGTGGTGCGCGTACTCACCATCGTGGCCTGCCCGGCCCCAGCACCACCGCCGAGGCCGGTGAGGAATCGTGAAGCCGACGGCCAGCTGAGACACTTCACTACCCGCCGAAGACCAGCATCACCGAGACCAAGTCGCGAAACCCCACCTAACGTCACCTGTGAATTTTAACCCGACCCGTGGAACCTATCCGCCGGGCGCCCGTTAGCGGCGAGCGCCCGAGCCCCAGGGACGACCGCGAGTGCTCTGCCCGAGACCCACGGGGTAACCGGTGGACCGCCCGCGCACCCGCCGCCGCGCTGCCGCCGCCGCCGCCGCCGCCGGCACCCTGGCTCCAAGGTCACAGCGGTGTTTCTATGCCGCTGCGTCCGCCTACCGACTGCCCCGCCCCCCGCGCCCCCGCGCCGCCGCCGGCCCGCGTGCCCGCGCCGAAGCGCACCGGCGGCCGCCGCCCCCAGCGCCGCGGCGCCCGGGGTAGACGTGGGCGTGGCAAACAAAACATCGAAGCGGCGACTCCACTCTCCGGCCAGCGTGCTAACACCGGACTGCTGGTCGGCGCCCTGAATATACAAAGTATGAAGCCCAAGCTACTGGAGCTGTCCGACGATCTAAGCCGCCACGACTACGACGTTCTCCTGATGCAGGAGACATGGTTGCGCCCAAGCACCCCAAACCGACTGCTCGTCTTACCCGGCTACAAGATCAGCCGAGTTGATCGACCCGATAGCAGCGGCTACGGTGGGGTCGCCATCGTTACGAAAACCTACATCACCTCAGTAGCGTTGAAGCCAAGCGCCGCTCCGCACCCTGGCAGCCAGCTGGAGTCCCAGTGGGCGCTCCTCAAGCTGGATCACAACCGCCAGTTAATCGTCTGCTCCATCTACCGACCACCCCGCCACACTGACGGCTCTCTGCGTGCCGACTTTGCCGACCTGGAAAATCAGCTACAGCGAGTGTTGATCGACCATCCCAAGGTACCCTTTATCATCTGTGGTGACCTGAACTGTGACCAACTAAAAGACCATAGTTTTCGTGCGGGCCAATATCTCCGTGATTTTCTATCTGACTACTCTCTGGATCAACTTGTAAATGTGCCCACCTATACTTCTGGATCACTCTTAGACGTCTGCATCGCTAAAAATAAGGAGCTCGTTCTTGATTGTCGTGTGAACCACTGTCATTATAGCCCACATAAATTCGTCCACGTAGAAATTGACGTCCCTAAACAACGTAAAAACCCTACCGTCATCCAATCCCGCTCTTTTAACCGAGTAGATGTCGAGGCCCTCCACCACGACCTGATGTCCGCTGATTGGGATGATGTGTTCAGTGCCGGGACCGTTGATGATATGTGGAACGCGTTTTTGGCCCTATTTTTACCCATTTATGACGACCACGCGCCTCTAAAAAACGTGACTATCCGTAACCCCACCGCTCCTCCCGTCTCGTCTGCCACCCGTCAAACCATGGACCAGCGCCGCGCTGCGCTGCGGCAATTCGGTCGAACATCGGAAAATTACAAAGATCTCAACCGTTCCGTCCGTGCGGCGGTGCGAAGCGACCGACGTATCCAAATTCAAAGGGAGATCAGCGAGCGTGGTCCGAACAAAGTGTGGCAATGTTTACGGACAGTAGTGGCCGGCAAAAAGGACAGCCAGTGTGTCCAACCAGACGTGCCCGCTGACGATCTAAATTCTTTTTTCGTATCCGTTGGTCCAAATATCGCCTCTGAAATCCGTAACCAGACCGCAGTACCTCAGTTAGTTGTCCGCCTCCCTCGTGTCGGTGCCTGCGGTTTTAAACCTAGAGCGATAACGATTGGGGAACTCGGTTGCACAGTTTTCAGCATGCGTAACTCAGCCGCCTGCGGTACTGACGGTGTGTGCATCCGCATGCTGAAAACTGGCTTCCCAGCCATCGGCGACATCATCCTGCATATTATCAATACATGCATCACGAAATCAGACATCCCCGCTCAATGGAAGCATTCTATAGTTCATCCCATCTTCAAGTCTGGCAATCCATCTGACCCCACCAACTTTAGACCCATCTCATTGGTTCCTGTCATCATGAAGGTTGTAGAGCGCGTTATCCATCAGCAGCTCTATAACTACCTCTCTCAAAATCATCTCCTGGCCTGCACCCAACACGGTTTCCGCCCCCGGCACTCCACTGAAACTGCGCTTCTATCTGTAACGGACCGTATCCTCGCCGCCACCGACAGGGGGGAAATCTCAATGCTCTGCCTTATCGATCTTAGTAAATGTTTCGACGTGATAGACCACAAACTATTGGTAACTAAATTAGCAGCGCACGGCATTGACATCTCCTGGTTTGCTGCCTATCTTCAGGGACACACACAGAGTGTCTCCCTGAAGGACGGGTCCGGAAGCCGTGTACTGTCGCGTCCTCTCCCCAATACTATGGGTGTGTTCCAAGGCTCCGCACTGGGCCCCCTGCTTTTCACAGTGTTCTCTAATGACCTTTCTTTGTGCTCTGACGACGCCTCAGTCATCCAGTACGCCGATGACACCCAACTGTTGTTGAGCGGTCCGCCAAACAACCTCAGTAGACTCATCTCGCGCATGGAAGTTTCACTCACTTCACTCGATGTCTGGTTTCGTGCGAACGCCCTAAAAGTTAACACCACCAAAACTCAACTAATAGTTTTCGGAAGCCGTCAAAATTTACGCAACATGGCTGACTTCACTGTCTCTTTCCGTGATTCTGAGTTAGTGCCATGTGCGCAGGTGGGGAATCTGGGTGTTGTTTTAGACGGCACTCTATCCTGGGACGATCACGTATCGGACCTCAGCCGCCGCTGTACGGGCCTACTAATCGGTCTCTCCCAAATTCGTCATTACATC